>JAJIYU010007659.1:0-18889 GCA_030144865.1 Tinospora cordifolia | reverse complement strand
GTTTCAAAACATCATATCTAACCTCATGGCCATCGCTCGAGTAGATTGTACGCTAAGCGTATTACTTGAATATTCCAACATAGCGCTCAATCCTCAAGTGCCATCACTCAAATGGGTCAAGAATTAGGCATACTAGTCATAAACCCTAACCTGATGCTCAAAACTCAAGTATAATCCCAATCACATCATATACTCTAACCTCACACTCAGACCTTGAGCCTACGATCTCATTATTGATGTATATCTACATATCTTAAAACTAATTTTTCAATTCAAATCAAAGGAAATCATTCAACACATGCTAATTTATCATAGTTACATGCAAGGAATACAAGTCGATGTAATATATGAATTAACTACTCACCTAGGGTTTCGTGTACTAATGTCTTTGATGACACCTCGATCTAGTCTGACAATCTACACTCAAATATGTGTTATTCAAACCGAAGCTCAATCTCTTTATGACACGTGGTTCAATCATAACTCTACGGTCCTTGATCAATCTTGGTCAACTATTAGTCAAACTTGGTTCAAATTGGCCAAACTTAATTCAAGCTAGTCAAACTTGACCATTTGGTAAGGTGGAAATCAGCTTGGTCCACATTATCAATTTTGGTCAAGTTTGGCCAACCTAGGGTTAATTTGGTCAAAATTCTCAATTTTTCACACTTTGTCAAATTTCTAATTACTTGTTACAACGAGACAAATTTTAAAATTTTCATGCAATCAGTCAGTTAGCAACGTAGCTGAACATTTTTATGGGTCTTTGATTTTATGAAATTCACACATTTTATGTCCTAATTTTGCACAAATCATTTCAAGCAACCCATATTTTAATATTTTTATAAAAATAGAGAATTCATAAGGAATATAAGAAATTCTTCCAAAAACTAGATAAAAAATTGGTTTTCCCATGAAAGTTCCTTAATAAATTAGCCATAATTTAAAACCCCATTTGAACAAATATTTGCATGATTTCTGACCTTACAATATATACTTCTAAAATCATGCTAACCCAATAAAAATTAGTACAAAACCTATCAAAAATATTCCACAAAACCACCTTCACATATTGTCAACACTAAGAAAATTTTCCAAGCACCAAAAAAACTTAGCAACTAAGGCAACTTCGCATACATGTCAACTCATGACCAAAGATGATGTTGGAAAGAGATTACACGTCCTTATAGCCTTAAGTATCAAGATTAAATATCCTATAGTGCAATTCAAATAGACTCCTCTAAGTACTTCCAAGTTGCCCCCAAAGCAAGGTGTTGCTATAATAATTTGCAACTAATGTAAGAAATTTGAAGAACACTTGAAATAGATCAAAATAGAATACTTTACCTGAAGAGGATGCTCACAAAACCATCCTTACAATCATTGCAAAACTCGAACTTGATATGATGACACCATTCAATTTGAATCTCAACTATGTTAATCACTTTGATTTGGGCATCAATTTTTTTTCACACATGGCCATGCTATTTGGTGACAAAGATGAGATTTTAGAGAGGTGTTTATAAGCTCTCTAATGGTGGTTTCCTCTTTGATTTTTATTGGATCAGGAGAAGGATAGAAAAGGAAAAAGATGTTGGATGAGACACCAAAAATAGGTGCCTCCAAGACAAGGTTGATGGTTTTATAGCAAGACCTAGAGAAACTAGGGGAAAGGGAGCAAAAACACGTGTGGGTCACAACTTGTGACCCAGTATTTGTAGGCTTCAGCCTAGGGCATGGCCCTTGGCCCGCCTGTCTTTTCAATCCAAAGCAGGAAGCACACAGCTCCTGCATTTTCAGCCCACTTGGTTCTTTGGGCCCACGCACCAGCCATAGGACTCGTGTGTCAAACATCCTCTTTTACCCCCCGCTTTTACTCTCTTTCTTGTTTTTCTTCTTTTCTCTCATTTTCTTTTCTTTTCTAAGACATTTGCCACTTATAATTATGTAATAAGTTATTTATTTTCTTAGTCACAAATAAATAATCATATTCCTAAATTTTCATTTAAAATATTTCACCCATCTCTAATGTCATAATTTCTTCTAATTTATGTAAAAATTGGCCTAAAATTCTATGAAATTCTCCCATTGACTCTAGTAAAGTATTGTCCACCCCTGACATTGGTTACATCGAAATGAGGGTCATCGCAAATAATTATCTCAAATTAACAAATAGGTTTATTTAAAAAACTTATAAATAATTATCTAACTCTATTTTTTATAAAGACAAATTTTATATATAAAATAATTAAACTATTTTTAAGAAAATGAATTTTATGAAGATTAATAATTCCTAAGAGAATGATTTTTAAAAAAAGACTTACAACTTTTAAGGGAATAAATGGTTTTAAATTAATCAATCTCGAATTGAATTCTTTTTAATTGAAAAAAAAAATTGAACAAAATGATAAAATTATTTTAAGGTTTTTCTCAAAGTTAATAAATTATGTAGTAAAAATAATTTTACTTTAAAATAGTTACTTTTTATATTCTAAAATTAGTTGCGAAAGAAACTAGAAAATACAAAATATTTTATTTTTTTGTTCTTTGAATTTTCTTATATTTTTTAAAAATATATTTAATAAAATTAAAAGATAAAATGAAATATAACTAAAGCGAACAGTTTTTTTTATTAAACTATTAACTTTAAAGCAATTAATGCTGAAAATAATATTGTAAATAAAAAGAAACTATTTTTTGAGAAGCCAAAAACTTATAAAAGTGACAAAAAAAAATTAAACTGAGGCTTAATTGTGTGGTTTTGTATGAAGTAAAAAAAAAGCATTTAATGCGGGTTTCTATTGAAAATTTAAAAATAATAATAAAATAAAAAAAAGGCATTAAACAAAGGTTTATATACACTTCATCTTAATATTTTACTTTAGTTGATTTAGTTCACCTCTTTGTTCGCCCTGTTAAAGCTCTTCTTCTTCATTCCTCACAACTATGATCACATGATAGAGATTTAGTTAGCCTCTCTAGGTCGACCTGCTCATGAACTACCTTGAAACTTTTCAAATTTATACTAACTTCTCAAATATTACTCAAAATTATAGTTTGTTTTAGTCATCTAGTAGGGTTTCTAACTCCATCTTTAGCTTGTGTAATTGTCATCAGATATAGAGACAGTCACCTATTCATTGTTTTGTTTATCCTAGTTCCCCAAGACCATTTGAGATGATTCTTGGACAATTGAATGTGCTGGGAACATAATCTCAAAATGTAGAGTCACAATGAGTTCCCTAACACCATTTTAGAATTTTTCAACAATTACCTAAAACTATGTTCACTGACAACTAACCTGTAAACGCACCACTTTGTCAATTTTCTTGGAGTTACATTACTCAAACAAATGCAACCAAACTTTGCAAAATGGCTCATCACCTATACATCTATTCTCAGTAATTTTCTCAAGATTTTTTGACTTCAACAAATGCTCTTCCTAGCCACAGTTTTGGGTAACATGTCTACACATTATATCTGTGCATCACGTGTGCAAGTCCTTCATATGTATAAGGTTTATGGGCTCAGTCACAATAAATCCAGCCAAGGCATGATTCTCCTAATTTAGTATTCCCATTAACCATTTCATAGTGGTAGAATTCACACAGTCTTTGCATAGAGCATTCTTCTATCACTTAATCATGTACCATTCTTATTAAACCACTAATCAAGTGTTGATCGTTTGGATTTCACTCCAACATGATCTCTACAATTCTAATCACTTAATTCATCGCAACATCTAAGCATGGTCATTACCAATTGCTTATCATTTTTAATCCATTTTAGTCCATTATAACACCTACAACAAGTTCATATTCATCAGATAACACAAGATTCATCATCAAGACATCAAATTCATCATTTAAACACCAAGATTACCTTTAAGCCACTTGTTGTTTAGTTGAAGTATGCCTCAATGGATCGTGCTCCCCAGCACTTGATTCTCAACTATGTTGATCAGCTTGCTAAGCTCTTCAATTTGACACCAAAATTACCAAGTTTGGAGCAACAACGAAACAACGATAGTGGGGGAGAAATTTAGTTGTTGATTAGTGTAAGAAAGAACAAGAAGTTGGAGCACAAGCTAGATGGCTGTTGTAGTACTAAGGACAATGTTGCCACCTTGATCCTCTCACACCACATCTCAATTCAGCATGTTAGAGATTGCACAGCTCCTACATGAGCAACTTATATTAATTAACTATTAATTAAATATTATGTATTATATTAATTAAATAATATTGGTCCAGGTTTTTTCCCTCTATCAAGAAAAGAATCCACCAACTGTGAACTATCACTCAATTCTCATCTAAGTACCACGGTTGTCATGGCCACTATCGCAATAGTCTACTATAACAATCCACCCCCTCATGGTCGTCCCAGAGGGTATAATTGCTAGATTGCCCTCGCACGATAATGATAATTCCAATAATATAAAGCATGTTATAACATCAAAACCACTTGGGAAATGGGAGGTTACAATATCATTCTCTATCTATCAAACCAATAAATTTTTTGGCCATCCCAAATCATATAAAAACCACAATTTTTTTAAGATGTCTTTGGCAAGAATAAAAGTCTCAAATTTTCATGAACCAAATAAAATTCAACTAAAAGAATAATTCAAAAGAGAAATGTCAAGAGGTCTAGGGACCTTCATTATTTCATAAAAACTTTAGAAACTAAAACATGCCCAACTAAAGCAAGACTATTAGACTAATAAAGTAAATACTGAAAAACAAAGAAGAAAGCTCTTATGAGCCCACACCAACCTCTGATCACTAATTCCTTGAAAAATTAAAAGAAGAGAGTAAGCTCAAAGAGCCCAGCAGATCATTCCAAATATTTAAACTATTATTCCAATCAAACAAAATACACATGACAAACACTTTCATAGATTAGGTGATTCAAATAATTGATTGTTTACGATTGTCGTTAAAATCAAAAAGACTCTTCCTCAATATTCTACATCTAGGGAATGAGGTTTAGTTTGGACATGCAGCATGTTTCAAAACCATGGCCAAAGCCCGAAAATCATGGTTAATGCCAGAGACCATTACTAAAGCCAAAACTAGAGTTAGAACACTCACGGTGACACCCTTTGGTATGTCATCATGTCGATACGTAGTTAAAATCTTTATAAATCTTCCTTTAATGGAATATCATAATCGTGGCATACCAAAGTCAAATATACATTTCAAATAATATATGCATGCATTATCAATATGGCAATCATCAAAATATTACTCGAACGAATAAAGATACTACACATAATCTCAACCCTTTCATTCAACAAAACACTGAATCATATAATAGCATTCATTCACATTAGAAACCTAGCTATCTACCATAAATGCATATTTTATTTAAAAATAATTTAGAGATCATAACCACCTGCTCCAAAGTCCCAAAAATCTCAAGATGTGCTCCAAGATAATGACCTAAACTAAACAAAATAATTCCTTTAGAAATCTAAGGTGACTTTAATACATAAACTTTCTTGTTTTTTATTTTTTAAATTTATTTTATTTAGTAAGGCACTATCACCATTTTCAGTGCATTATTCTTTTTGAACTGTTGCGGTTGCCCTAATTTTCACTGTGAACTTAACAATATATTTTTTCCTCCTAAAACTTATTATAACTGATTTTTATTAGACCTATTATAATTAATTTTATTCCTACAATTTTAAATACAAATATCATGCTCATTTTGCATGATAATTGGGTTTAGTGAATAGTATTCACATCTACAACCTTATTCCTATGTACTAATATTTTTTAAAAAAAAAATTATTATTTTATATTCATTTTATTCTATTTTCAGAAAGTTAAATTCTGTTTTTTCTCCATAAAATATTTTATTTTTTCTGTTTTTACATACATTACACTTATTTTGTCAATTTCATACTTTAATGTAGTAATAGCTTCATTTTTCAACCCAATTGGTTATGGCATATCAATATAACTCATTAATATATTTTGCATTGATTTTTTTTTATAAAATTTCCGCAACTATATTTTCTAAAAGTTTTTCCTAGTTTAATGTTTTTGTTAATTGTTTTCCACAATTATCTATATTACACTATTTTCTACCTTATTTTGGATATATATATATACTATGCCTTAATGTAACATCTTTATTTCTTAAACTAATTTTGTAAAAAATCAGCATTTTAACATAATTTCTAGTAAAATTTTTAGAAAGTAATTTTTTTGAAATTTTAGTAAGTTCTACCAATTTAATTGTAACTCTTTATCATTGTCCCTTTTCTCACTCAACTAGAACTATATAGTCAATTTTTGTTACTATATGTGGCAAACTATTTTACTGCACTAGAACTAAAAGATTTTACTTTCAATCCTATTGAGAATGATTCTAACATTTAATTTAATCCATATAATTTATCTAATTTTCAAAAGTACTACTACAAATTTCTTGTTTTATGCATGCATACATATATATTCAAATAAAACACAAGCTTTCCCATATGTAGATCACATGATCATGCATTAATTATTTGTAATTAATTTGCTACACTAAACCTCCTAATCCAACATACAAGAATCAAAAAATTTAAAAAGTAAAAGTCTCAGATTCTATACCTTCTCACAAGCCCTTGCCGATCCATTTCTCTTGACTCCAAACTTGCAAGAAACTGGAGGTCTTTGGCTATGGGGACGGCTTTGGGAAGATAGAAGCTTGGACTTATTTTTAAGAAGAAGAAATTGAGAGTGGTTGGAATTTTGTGTGACAATATTGAAGTGAATTGAAGAAGATTGAAGTGAGTTCTTGAATATTTCATGTGGTTTCTTGTTGGCCCTTTTTGAGGCGTGTATATGGGGAGGAGTGAATCAACTTTTAGTGTTGATTAATAGAGGAAGTCGACTTGTTGTTAACAAGGGAAATTGACTTTGGTGATATAGAAATTAAGGAAATCGACACCCTGACACCCTTTAGGGTAAATGATAGAGTTTGAGAGTGTCTATCCATCCCCCCCCCCCCCCCCCTCTCCCATTTTAGGATAGAATCTAGGTTTATTTAGAATAGGTGTTGGTGGTTGTCAACAATAGTTGGATAGGGTTTATCTCTTAAGATTCTTACTTAAACTACAATTCTATCTAAATCTTCTTGTCCTCGTCCCTATGGGATGTCCTAGGGTTTCTTTTACATGTCCTAACCTTGCTTTCTTATTCAACTTTTAGTCCACACACTTGCCACATATCAGTTTTTAGTTATACAATGTTTTAAGTCCATTGATCATTCTTTTTACTTCATCTTGTCCATTAATTTTTGTATTTATAAGTTATTTACTTATTAACATGTTTCAAACTAATTATATTGTGTTTTATTTGTGATTGTTAGACTTATGTTTATGTGTCAATGTGATAAAATTACCATTTTACCCTTAAAAGTCAAATTTCACCTTGTGGCCTTAATAACTTGTCTTTAATTTTTCTTATCCCTGAGAATTAAAATTTATATTGTTTAACATTTTATTTTATGTTAATTTAATTTAATTTATGTTTGTTTAATTAAACAATTATTTACAAAGTTTTATAAATTCTTGGGGTATTACATCTACCATGATTTTTTTTCCATCATAATCCCAATATTCCATAATTGGTAATTCACTATAATTCATACAAAACACCATCCACTTTTTTTAAATTTCTTTAAATGCATTCTTTTCCAAATCAAATATCATTTATTGAATACACATATTTTTAAATTGATGGTTGTAATAGTCTCTACTCCTTAGAAACAACTTTATCCTCAAAATTGGAAAGTGCATACATTAGCCAGATTGCCTAAACTTTGGGAATTGATGAAATCCTTGCAATCCAACGTGTAGTATTCATCGCCATGAAATTGTCATTTTACTTTTATAATTAGAATTTCTTTGTTCCTTAGCCTTTTCAAGGTACAATCTACAATCTCAAGTGGCATTTCTTTAATGGTTTTGTTTGGTCTTAAATCAATCTATAGCCAACTTAATGTATGAAATGGTTCAGGATAATACTTTCCCAACATTTACACATGAAACATATCACAGATCCCTACCAATTGAGGTAGTAATGCCAACTAATATGCTTCTAGACCTTTTCTTTCAAGTATCTCAAATGATCCAATAATCGAAGAGATAACTTACCATGAATTCCAAAACGAGTCTATCCTTTCCAAGCCAAAACTTTTAACATGACCTAATCACTGAAGTTAAATTCAAACACTTTCCATTGGGTATTCATATAATTCATTTGTCGATCTTGGGCCATTTTTTAAGTTTTATCTCACTTGTTCTATCTTTTCAGTTGTTTCTTAAACAAAAGTAGGTCCTAACCAAGTTTTATCCCTGATTTTAGTCCAAATGTTGGAGATCTACATGGCGTACCATATAAAGCATCAAACGATGTCATGCCAATACTAGACTAATAACTATTATTATATGCAAACTCACAAAGAGATAAGTGATCTTCCCAACTACCACCAAAACCTAATACACAAGCTTGTAACATGTCTTCAACTACCTAAATCAATCGCTTAGATTGTGGTTAGTTTGTGGGTGAAATATCGAACTTAGATTCACTCGTTTTCCTAACTATTTATGCAATTCTTAATAGAAATGAGATGTGAAACTTGCATATCTAATTGAGACAATATACATTAAGACTCTATGTAGTTGTACAATTTCATGAACATATAACCAACTCAATTTTTCTATAGTATCCTTACTGTGCGCTGGTAGAAAATGTTCCAACTTTGTTAGTTGGTCCAAGAAGACCCATATTGCATCCTATCCTTGTCAAGTTTTAAGTAATCACATAACAAAATCCATGGTAACATGTTCTCATCTTCATTCGGACATCATAAGTGGCAATAACAATTCACTAGGTCTATGAAATTTGAAATTTCTTAAGTCACTATCGTCGGGATACTTATCAGAAAATAAATTTCAGTGCAGTAGCATAAACATATTGTACAGAAAGAACATTACACATAGAGATTGGTTACACAGTTTAGCTTTCAAGCCTACGTCTACGGGGCCTTGCCCAGATCAAGAGATTCCACCATAGTATGCAAAGTACACCACTTCTCAGAAGTTCCACATTTACAAAAATATACTCCAAACTGGAATCATATTAACGAACTTTGAGCAAAGTACTGCCAAGCTTTGCATACAAACAGTCAGCTACAACTGACAAACGCTCCTGTTTATTTTGAACACAAGAACAGAGAGTACAGCTACTACTCAATCTCACGATCACTGAATAGAAAATAGATCCAATGTAATATAGCTTTCATACGCTTGATATAATGGAATATGTAGGAATAAACCCTGATTCTTTGTAGCACTGAGTGATAATAAAAGCTTTGAGCGCCTCAAAATATATAGATTGTAGTCCGTAAGCTTTCCATAGCAAATAAAGATTATGGATGATTTATGGGCAAACTGTGTGATGCACTGTGTCACGATACTGTTAACACAATTTGCGGGATGACAGATTTTCAAAAATCTATTTCTTTCTAAGATTGTAGAGAATCATCTGCAATTTTCTAAGCACGATGAATTGCACTGTTAATTTCTAAAGACATTGCAAAAGTTTTAGAAAAACTTTCCAAGGAAACAAATGATTCTGTAAAAACACATATTCTAATTTTTAAAGGAGATTTCCCAGATTGTTATGTTCTGGCTTTTTAGAAACTTTTCTTATAGAGAAAAATCTATTATAATCTCTTTTTTAGAAACTTTTCAAGTAGGAAAATCTGCCTGACGGATGAAAAAATTGTGTCAAAAAGTTTCCAGAATTGCACACAATATTCATAAGGCAAATAGATTAAAATCTAGTTTCTAAAAATGCAGCCAGACAATAACGTAATCTTTCTATAGACAATGATTTGTTTCAAAAAAAAATGAACAACGCAATGTTCAACACCAAACATGTCAATCAACAATTACACACGATTCCTAACAATTTCTCCTTTGGTACTATTCAGTGCAAAACGTGTAAGCAGTCAATGAATAGTAATAAGCAGAGAAGCACACAAGATATCAATAGAAAAATATTGCATTAATGAAGAATGAAGAATTAGTCTGGAATGAAACTATAGAGCAGAAAAAGAAACATGAATCCAAACTAAAAGAAAAAGAACTTAAATCCTAACCACTGTCTTAAATATCATAAGCGCCTAACGAAAAGCTATCTCCCCTTTTTTGCACACCCAATGTCAAGGGTGGGCGTCATTAGCAAACTTGTGCAGAATAGATTGAATGTGCAGCTGCTCAACGGTGATGTAGGCTAGACAAGCCTTCAGATAGCCAACATAACTCTGGTGGTTCGAGAATTCAACAGGAGTGTCAACAAAAGTTGTAGTCTGAGGAATAGGAGTCCACTCCCCCTCAATGTCTACCTAATGAAAGTCCAACAGTTTCTTGAATATCTAAGTCTCCCCTTGAACTGGTATCTACTCAGGTGTTGAAATTTGGACTTTATACTTTCTGATAAGGTATGTTGTGATCGTGTAAGGAAGTAGCAATTTGTTGTAGTTGGAGACAAAGTCAGTGATCTTGACAATTGAGTCAAACATGATCTGGCCAATATTGATGGGGTGACCAATGCTAATAACATATAGTAGAATGGCACAATCATGATACACGGTGGAGTTGTGAGTAGTACACATCTAGACATGTAAAGAAAGGCAAAACAATAGGGAATGTTTGACTGTGAGAAGAGAGGCTTTAAAGCCTTCAATACCAGACCAAGTCCTGTCAAGGTCACCTATGAGAACTATAGCCACTTCATCCATGTCCACATCGATGTCAAAAGGATGGAGGAGATCACAATTGACAGAGGGCAGATCGAGGTGCTCAGTGAGGTCTAAAGGAGAGAAAGAGATGACTTGCCCGCGGACATAGTTCACACGATGCCAAGGAGACTGAGGGTCAGTGATAGAAGAGGAGAAATTGGCATAGAATTCTTGGACCAAGTAGGTGAGCAAAAAGAATGACAAGAGACTGATTTTAACAAATATTGTCCCTCTAACAGGGAGACCAACCCAGCTTTGGAGAAATCAGTCTGACTGATGGTCCGTTAAACTAAAAAATACTTGGTGCAAATTTGAGACCATAGGGATTTATTTATAAATCAAAGAACAGAGGGCTTTTGGCATCAAATGCCCTAATTTTGTGGGTTTGGGATGAGCGGGGTGCAGCCAAGGATGGTGGCCCAAGACGAGAAGCTTCAAAATGAGCAGGGTGGTCTTAGGACTAGAGGGAGGAGGTGGGGCATGCACTATCTCACTAATGGTCATGGGTCCAATTGGCCCCTGTTCAAAGACGAATTCAAGAGAGGAACGTGGTGGAAGCTTGGGAACCCTGGGTCGTGACACACGTGTTTTCTTGGTAGTACAAGGAACAGATGGCTTGGAGGTAGGACCACTAACCAGTGGATTGGGTTTTTCTATGGATCGTTTGGAAGGACAGGAAACCATCTGCTGAGAGACAAGGACATCACTGTGAGGTTCTGATGTACCAATATCCTGATGTTGTGCAAAACCAAAGGGATTAGGAGAATCCAAACCTGATTGTATTCTACTAGAAGAACGTTTTGATGAATCGTGATGCAGCTGTGACATTTGGGCCAATACGTTTGTGATCAAAACATCGTCTCCTAAAGAATATAAATCAATGTGCACTGGTACAGGATGAACAGACTTTCTGGCCTTGATTTTGAAACACGATGATCTAGGGCTGAATTCATCGGAGAATTGTACCGGAGGTACCAATCTTGGTCTGTCTTGATTCGCGAAGAAACCATGGTGACTTTAAGACGGGCAGTGGATTGAATGATAATGAAGATGAATCAACCTATGAGAGATGGTGTGAAGAGCAGGGAGTTGATGATTTAAGTAACGATGAGGTTTGGAAGCCCTAGACGTAGATATTAATGGAAACCTACTGACCATTTAATCGTTTTGAAGAACAAAAAGTGGAACGTTGCCAACCAAATTGTGCATACCCAGAATAATGAATAACAAAAAAAATAAAAAATAAAAGAAAAAATAATTACATAAATAGGTATATTAAGTTAAGAGTGAATTACTTAATGTAGATACCTAACGAAGTACATAGTTTTTAAAATCGAACATGGTCAAGAGGTTTTGTGAAGATGTCTGCTAACTGATTTTCAGTTGTCACATGCTTTAGAACAATAGTTTTATCTTCGACCAATTCTCGAATAAAATGATGTCTATGTCAATATGTTTCATTCTAGAGTGTTGTATAGGATTTTTGGAGATGTCAATAGCACTTTTATTATCACAGTACAAGATCATACTATTCTGGTTGGTGCCATAATCTAGGAGCATTTGCTTCATCCATAGAAGTTGTGCACAACAACTACCAACTACTATATACTCAGCTTCAGTAGTTGACAAGGAAAAAATGTTCTACTTTTTACTCATCCATGCAACTAAGTTGTTTCCTTCATAGAAACAACCACCTGTAGTACTTTTCGTATCCTTAATGTTTCCTACCCAATTAGCGTCACTAAATCCTACAAGGTCAAGGTTGCTATCCACCAATGTATCTAATAATCCTTTTGATGACCTCTAAATGAGATTTTTTAGGGGCAGCTTGGTGTCTAGCACACACACCCACACTAAAACTGAGGTCTAACTGACTAGTTAGGTATAAAAGACTACTTATCATACTTCGATATAAGCTTTGGTCAACATCTTTGTCATCTATATCTTTTGTTACCTTAGTGCCTGTACTCATTGGGGTTTTCATATGCTTTGCAGTTTCTAATCCAAATTTTTTAACAATATTACAAGCATATTTGGTTTGTGAAACAAACATACCTTCGGTGCTTTGTTTAATTTGCAATCCAAGGAAATAGGTTAATTCCCCAACCATGCTCATTTCAAATTCCTCCTTTATCAACTTGGCAAACTCGTTAGAAAGTTCAAGTGAAGTGGATCCAAAGACAATATCATCAACGTATATTTGAGCAATGACTAAATGTTCACCAAAGAATTTTAAGAAGAGTGTAGTGTCCACCATACATCTAGTGAATCCTTTTTTGATGAGAAAGTTAGTAAGTCATTCATACCATGCACGGCATGTTTGTTTCAGACCATAGAGTGCCTTTTTAAGTCAGTATACAGGATGTGGATGTTTACTATCTTCAAATCCCTTTGGTTGTTCTATGAAGACTTCTTCATTTAGATAGTCATTAAGAAATGCACTCTTTACATCCATCTGATGAAGCTTGAAGTTTCAAGCACATGTAACAGCCAAGAGGATTCAAATTGATTCAAGTCGAGTTACCAGAGCAAATGTTTCATCAAAGTCAATTCCTTCAATTTGGGTGTACCCTTGTGCAACTAAACGAGCCTTATTTCTTGTGATGTTCCCATGCTCATCAGTTTTGTTTTTGAATATCCACTTCGTCCTAATTACATTTACGTCAAATGGTTTGGGAACTAATTTCCACATTTTACTTCTCTCGAACTGTTCCAACTCTTCTTGCATAGCAGCTATCCAGTTTTCATCAGGAAGAGCTTCTTTGACAGTTATAGGTTCAATCATTGAATTAAAGCATGGGAATCTCACCATTTCTCCATAATTCCTGTGTGGTATGTTTCTAGGTTGTTTTCCTTGGTTCAAGTCTCCAATTATCAAAGTAGAAGGATGGTTTAGTTGAACCCTAGAAGATGGTTCTTTGAAGTGTTTGACTTTTGGATTTTCTGGGTTATCTGTGCAATCCACTTTTTCACTGCCTATTGCAACAATTAATCTGTTAGTTTCTTCTACAGTTTTTGGATCACTTTCCAGTATAATTTCTTCAATCTGCTTTTTATTTTTGACTTTTTCTTCCTTCTCATAGTCACGAATCATGACATTAATAGATTGAATCACACATTGAGTTCGATTATTATATACTAGATATGCTCTATTATTTGTGGCACATCCCAAGAAAATCCTTTCATCGCTTTTTGCATCGAATTTTCTCAGCTGATCACTATCATTTAAAATATAGTAGATGCTTCCAAAAATGTGAAAATAACTTAAATTGGGTTTCTTTCCTTTTTGCAGTTCATATGGTATTTATGTTGAACCTGGTCGAAGGTACACTCTATTGATAGTGTAAACTGCGGTGTTTATAGCTTCCACCCAAAATTTTGTTGGTAGGCATGCAGCTTGGAGCATTACTCTTGCCATTTCCTAAAGACTACAGTTGTTCCTCTCAACTACACCATTTTGTTGTGGAGTTTTTGGTGCAAAGAACTCATGACTTACATTGAGTTCATTACAAAAGTTAGTGAAGTTCTAATTTTCAAATTTTCTTCCATGATCACTTCTAACCTTTTGTATACTGATTCTTTTTTCATTCTGAAACTTCTTACATAGATTTTTGAAATTGTCAAAGGTTTCTAATTTTTCTCTGAGAAAGTTTACTCATGTAAATCAAGAGAAATCATCTACACAAACGTACACATACAGTTTACATCCAATGCTTTCTGTTTGCATTTGCTCAAACAAATCCATATTAATCAATTCTAGAATTTTGGTAGTAGTGGTAAACTGAACAGGGGAATGTTTTGTTATCTTTTGTTTATCCAGTCGACAAGGTCCACAAACAACAACATGCTTAGAGTTAAGTTTTGGTAGACCACGAATGACATCGATATTACTGATATTTTTTTAGAGTTTTGAAGCTTACATGCCCAAGTTTTTGAGGCCAAATTTCCAATGGATTTAGGATAGTGTTGTGACACTTTTCAAAAGAGTCATGAAGCATTTTTTTACTTGATAATAGTTGTTTGCAGTTCGTGTTCCCTTCATGATTGGTGTTCCTAAGATGTCTACTATGCGACTTGTTAGTTGCATAGCAGATTGACATTAGTATGGGTAATTTGTATGTATTTTATAGAAGTTTAGTAGGAAATTAAGTATATTTGTGCATATTTAGTTGCATGAGCATTTATAATATAAATTTCATGTTTAATTGCATTTGAGAATAATTAAGTGTTGTTTATGTCATTTTTATGAGAATATGATGTCTGGAGAAGGTTTTTTAGCATTTTTCCAGGTCAGGAATGAAGCAAAGAAAGGCTAAAAACATGAAGGAGCAACTAATTATCGCGATAGATGAATGAATGACCGAGGTAATTGGAAGAAAAACCAAGAAAATGAGTAGTACTAATTATCACACTGGTTACCGCGGTTATCGTTCCAGTGACTATGGTAACTAGAAGTAAATTTTTGGAACGAATGAGTGACTGAAGTCAATGATTGCGGTCACCATAATTTGGAATGTGGGTTTATGATGTATGTTGCGATTACTGCGGTCAATGATTGCAGTAGTACATTTAGTTTATAATTTTATGATTTTTAATAAGAGTTTTAGGGTTTTAGGTTGTCTACTATATATAGGATGACTGTATTAGGTTTTAGAGGGTTCTGAACTTCGAAAATAGTTAATTTTGACAGCTAAAAGAAGAAGAAGAGCAAAAACAGAGAAGAATTGAGGACTAAGGATCAAGACTCGAGTATGATATTTTGTACTCTCTATTCTTTGATGTTTGAAATCGATACTATGTCTGGCTAGTTTAATTTTGAGTCTAGGATGTAAATTTCTATTGTAGGATCCTAAGATTCAGTATTCCAATTAATTGATTTTGATGTTTTGTTTTATATTTTGGGTGTTTAATACTTATTGCTTACTGGCCATGAACAATATGATCACAAACTGTTAAACTAACTCGGGAGCAAGGTTTAATGGTTGGACAATCATAATATAGACCTAGATCAATTGATTGACTAGGAGGTTGTTGATTGTTTAGAAGGTTGCACATGATTACAATTTGCAAAGCATTAGATTGTTAATTGTACGCCTCGGGAGAGTGTATTAGGGAACAAAACTAATAGGTATTAAGGTGCATCGGGAGAGGGTTTTGATGACAAATGCTAGAACCTACATAACTAAGAGTTTAATTAATTGGAATATGAATTGAGGGTGAGAATAAGACAGTCTACTATCCTAGATAATTAATCAAAATAATTTTCAAAACAAAATTTTATTGCTTTTAATTGTTTTCAATTTAAATTAGGAATTTAATAAGTCAAACTCAATTAGGAGCCTAAATAAAGCGAATATTAATACTAGATTGGGCTTTAAGATAGTTAACTAGTATCTATTACTTGAGGATGATACTCTGTCGTTACCAGATATTACTATTGCGATCTCGTACACTTATAGAATTGTCAATAGGTTTTTGGTGCCGTTGCCAGAGAACGATGGTACTTATCTTACAACCAATTGAACTTGGTTTAGTTTTAATTAAGACAATTTTTATTTCTTATTTTGATTTAGTATATTTTATCTTTAATTTCATTAAATACACTTGATCTTGTATTTTCTTGTGGTGTCTCAGGTTTTGCATGAGTAGAGAATCTTTTCAAGTGCACGATCTAAATTTGTTCAAGACAATTAAACAAATCCTGTTAGAAGCCAAAGAACGTGTGTCAACTATGGCTGAAAGTGGAAATTCTTGTGTTGGGAACAATGGAGAGGCATGATTATAGGATTTCTTCAAACTCATATTGAACAACAACTATTTTGGGATAGCCAAGACTCCTATTAATGCTAATAACTTCAGGCTGAAGCCATCTTTGATCATAATGGTGCAATAGCAACAATTTAGGGGTTCAACAACAAAAGATCCTATGGCACACCTCAACTATTTCATGAAGATTTGTGACACTATCAAGATGAACGGGGTGACGAAAGATCAGTTATGATTGAAGCTTTTCCCTTTCTCTCTAAGGGATAAAGCTAAGAATTGGTTATAAACATTACTTCCTAGTAGCATCACCACATGAGAGGACATGGGTCAGAAATTCCTCTAGAAGTATTTCACTCCCGCTAAGGTTTATCAGTTGGGGGGTGAAATCAGTTCCTTCAAGCAATCTGATTTCGAGTATTTCTATGAAGCTTGGAAGAGATTTAAGGACTTGTTGAGAAGATGCCCGCAACAATGATATCTCCCATGGCTTCAAATTCAAATGTTCTTATGACACCCCAGCTCCCCAATTCATCTCTCTCTCTCTCTCTCCTCATTCGTGGAGATGAGTCGTCGGGGTCGCACCAGGAGACGATGCGCCCAATCGGTGGGAAACGTAGGACTCGGGTCATTCGCCGAGAGCCGGAGGCTATGTGGATTGGTCCCATCTGTTTCATTCTTTCTATCTCATGCTTCAAAAACCTTTCCTTCAAATAAGTTATGAAATCAATTTGAAAATATACAGTGATCATTAAAATGCCAGTTCCTTTTTCAGTAAAATGAGATTTATGGAGAAAATGTATGCAGTGGTTCTAAATACCTATAAAACCCATAGTGAAATCATATTTAACCGAGTAAAAACACTTTGTAGCAGATTTATAATTTTAGAATCATTTTTAAAGAAAGCTCTGAACAAATAAACATGGCCCAATTGGCCTAAGTCTCAAAACATTTAATCTACATGTAAATCAGTTTAAAAAATAGAAGGCACACAAGCTCAGTTCAAGTTAAATACAAAAAATATTATTTAAAATAAAATGATAAAACATTGAACCGAAAAGAAATAAACAATGTGACAGCCTCCCAATGAGGTCTAAACCAAAAAGATGACCTCACATGGTTGATCTACTCCTACAGTGTCAGTGATCACCTAAAATGAAATAATGGGGTGAGCTTTAGAGCCCAATAAATCATCCATATACATCACTAGCATTATGCAAACCATAATACAAAACATGCAAACACTTTCATTTCCTTAAGGTGTTTCAAACACTGTATTGGTTATTTTGTCGTACGCAAGACCAAAAAAGCCTTGCTCTCAATATTCCCTGTGTGGTTTGGGAGTGAATTTAGGGGTAATACCCGAGGGCTGGTTACCTTTCGAGACCACAATCTAAGAATGGAAGTCTGCAGTGACTCTCCATCCAAAAACACAATCAGCTCGGATAGGGACACCCATGATGACACCCAAAGGCCAGTTATCGCCCCATTACGTGAAATTATTAAATCTCAATTTAATCTTCTTTAGTTGTACATTCCATTTGAATTCATACATAGCCATCATATGTACACTTCAAAGAAAACTAATTAGATATACTTGTTCATTTGTGGAGATCAACACATAAACCTCTATCTATGCATGTTATAGAACAAAAACCATACATCATGAACACACATCAAGTTATTCCAACCAAAATCAAATCAAAATTTCCCTAGCATGCTTCTAAGTGCATTAAAAATAAACATACATCATGCTTCACATTCAAAGTTAGAATAAGGCTAGGGAGTATGGAAATCACACCCACCTTTATGTAGCTTCTTCCCTTTTGCCATTACTTCTCGTCGTACAAGTTTAAACCTTTAATCCATAAGATTTTGATAATAAGTTAGTGTGAGTCCAAGGCATTCAAATCACAATCAAAATCCTACATTTATGCCCTTTGCATATGTGCTCCCCAATGTACCCAAAGCTAAAATGAAAATAAGGAAAAAGACTGAGTACACAACGAGTTATCGTGGTCATGCGAGACATGCGTTTAACACCTCAATAGACACACTTTTAGGCTTGAAAAACACATCAACTCAAGGGAAATGATTTACACTTGTAACACCCCAACCCCCGTATCTTTAAGCATTGGACATGACCACCATTCTCTTGACAGTGGACTTGACCAACTGGCGGGTCGAGCCGATGTTACTTTACAAGTGACACACACTTGTTCTTCTCTTTTTCAATATCTCGTGCCTTTGTATAAAATTTCAAGAATACAAAATTTTCACTTTAATAAAATCAAGGCAAATTAAAAGAGATAAAGAA
>JAJIYU010007658.1:0-18862 GCA_030144865.1 Tinospora cordifolia | reverse complement strand
GTGCACAATGGCTACTTATGTCTAAGATTTACTTATGTTGCATATTATTAACTTATCATTCAAAATTAATGAAAGAATTTTTCACAAAACAAGCAATTTTGAACTTAAAAAACCTGGCTTAGAAGATAATTAGTAAAGGAGGGTGTCATTCACCCAAATTGAGGTCAAGCTATGAACCCATGATTCTAAGAGAGGGGTTGAGTTGTCAAGGTTGAGCTGTTTGAAAATGACACCAAAAGATAGAGGTCAAGTTACCAAGGCCAAGCTCATAAAGCAATAAATTGTGAATTTTAGATTAATACATAATGCTCGCTCAGCCTAGAAGGTTACAAGCAATTAAGCCCATAAGGACGAGTCGAGCTCATGATTAGACCACGCTACTGTGATTTTCTTTTTGATTCTAGAACATTACTTATACAAAGAAAAGATGAACGAATCTACAAGCTTCGGGAAATGATAGGATTTCTATCAAGAACTGTACTACACGAAAAGTTTTTTAACTGGAACACCAATAACATTAGAAACTGTACACTCTCAACGCCAATAAATAAATACCCCTACCATTGTAAGTCAAGGCAATTGAACCTCTAATTTCCCTTGCTTTAGAAACACAAAGAATTTTCAACAACAAAGAAGATTTTTTTTTTTTTCTTTAACTTAAACAGAATGAATGACTACCTTATTGAAATCTTATTTACAATCGTCAAAGTAGACAAGTAAGATCTTTGCACCAATACTAATACGAGGTAAGGATGGGAATATTCTAAATCTGAGCATTGTTTAATGAAATTCTTCTGTCTTCATTACATTGTCATATTTGTGCAAAACCTGACCAAAAATATCATATTTTGATTCTTAGAGTACCTCGAAATGTCCGCGTTCTCATTGGCATAAAAATACTAATTCGTTTTGTTTTAGAAGATTGACCATTGCATAAATTCTATCATCCTGAGTTTGAAGGCGAAGAGGGACATTGGCCGGACTGAGCGACCAAAACATTTATAATGTTTTATTTTAATTACTTTTAGCCTTTTGTTTTTGTCATTCAGTAGCAAACAGTTGCAGCCACCGCAGCAAGAGCGGCCCTTTGCAACATTAGTTAATTGAACAGAGGAGAAAGAAAAGGTGGAAAAAGTCAATCTTGGCAGAAGAAACCAACAAAATAATTTATAATAAGATTAGGTGAAGCGACCGCCACAATAACACCATGCACTAAATAGCTCAAAAGATCCCAACTAACACAGTAAACAAAAACAAACCCCACCACAGAGCAGACAAAAGATGAGGAGATGAAAAGTATATAAAATAGCCTTCACACATTCCTCGAATCCCTCGAATCTTCACTTTCATTCTCATCCAACTTTAACGTCGCTAAGCCTTTCATAGATCAAAATGAAAGGGAAGGATTCGACTTTAAGTGTTGTCTACCCGAAATATTTTTGCCAACTCATATAAAAACTCTTTTTTTTTTCTCAAATCAATGTAAGTCATCATCAACACCCAACTTCTTCTGCCAAACACAATCCCAAATGCAAGCAAGTGGTGAGTTCTCATAATAATTAAGTATGCAGGACCCATCACGATATTGGCAAAATTGTTGGTAAAAAGGTCACTTAGCCTTGCAGGTAAATGCTGGTCGTATTTACTAGTGAAATCATAACAGAAATCACGGTCTCAAAAATATTTTACAAAAAAAAAAAAAGTAAATGAGAATAACAGTAAATATTCTTTCAAAACCCGAACATAATTGCCATAAAATGCCACATATAATAACAACATGCATACCAGGCAAAACAAGAAAAGAGAAGAGGTACTCCATATGATCTCAATTAAGCAACCAAGGCTTCCATGTAGCATGCAGTATGTTGTTCATAATACTTAGCTTTACGCCCGTCCCCTGAATGGCAAAAATCATAAAAAAATTGTTGCCCGTAAGACTAAACTCTGAAGGTCCGCTGCTGCCTTCTAACCCGAGTTTCAGTTGATTTATGTGCAAGTCTATTGCAAGAAAAAAAGACCCTAGGGTACGTCCAACCAATATCAGCCAAGTCCCTCCACATTAAGACAACCCTTGTTCGAGGATAAAAAGCATAAAAAAAAAGCTAAATTTGAAACTGATTTACACTGTTTCGATGGTGTTATTGTAGCATTGCCTCGTCACCTTTCAATCAAATTTCCATATGGGATTTTATATGATGTATATACTCAAATAAAAGGATGTAAACGCTAATATTTTTGACATGAAGACACTGTTCTTGTGAAGACACATCATGTGTTGTATTCTTTATCCTCTCACCTTAACGTATAAATGAAAGAATATGTGGGTATCATCAAAAAACAAAAAAGGGGTGGCAACTAAAGCAGACAATGAGCACAAAGGTGGTGATGCATTACCACTACAAAACAGGTACTGATATGGACACTGGCACAGAAACATCTCCGGCAAAGCTTGAAGCATGACTATTTGTAGTTGAATTGCCGGTAATTACATATCCAACACCCCATGTCCCCATAGGCAAGGCTGAAGTTTCACACCTTTGGCAAACTCTAGCAAGTGATGCTGCTTTCCTTCTTGCCCGCTTAGTGCCCGTATATAACAGACTCTGAAGCAAGCTTGCCAATGATGGAGCTCTTACTATCCTTTCAGTAGCAGCCGCTCCACCACTACGACACAACTCAAGCAATGCTGCAACAGCATTCTCCTTTCCCCTTGGGGTTCCTCGCCGCATCATCCCAATCAATCCAGCCACCGCCATTTCCTCCTTTCCTACTGCTTCAGCCCCAATTGACTGCCGAACAAGCAAGGCTAATGCTCCTGCCGCTTCCTCTGCCACTCCTTCAGTTCCCAAAGCAACCACTAAGGCAGTTACTGCCCCTGATTCAATCATTCTCTTGCAATTGTCCAAATGTGTTGACAGATTAAATAGCGCTGTCACAGCATCCTTCTTTCCTCTTGGGCTTCCCTCCCTCAGCAATCTCGCCAGAGCCTCCACAGCACCTTCCTCTTCTGAAATTCTCTTCTTGTAATCATGAACAGCAGAAAGGCTGAAAAGGGTAGCCGCAGCATTTTCTCTTGCCTCTGGAGTTATTCCAAATCTTAGAACTTTCACAATTGACCCCAAACATCCATCTTCCTCCATGATTCGACTCTTATTCTTGTCATAAATTGATAAATTGAGGATGGCAGTCACAGAGTTCTCTTGTGCAACAGGGTTTTCAGACGAAAGTAGCTTGTGAAGAAGTGGGATTGCACCGGCTTCAGCAATGAAAGCACGGTTCTCTCTCCCAGTTTTTGCTAGCAAACGCAATTCACGAGCTGCAATTGTCTTCGCTCCCTGTGATCCATTAGATAACTGTTGAATAAGAAGCTTAGCTGTGGCTTTGTTTGCTTCCATTGCAGCCTTAGTGGATGCAGCCACAGCAACAATATCAGGGGCTGCATCTGCCATAGTCTCTTGTGCATCAAAGGGTATCCCATGAGCAGTGCACCACTGCATAATCAAACTTCGGAGAGCACGATTGGGAACGAGCCGTGTATGAGAAAGCATTTGCCCTGTTTTGGGACAGCTGCAATGCCCTTCTTCTAACCACCGGGAAATGCAAGCCCGATCAAATGTCTGACCAGTAGATACAATCACCGGGTCCTGCATCAAATCCAACGAGATGGGACAAATAAAGTCCTTTGGAATTGTAATGAAAGTCTTGGCAATCTCTTGAGAAATCAGACCTTTTCTTGGTTTTCTGCGGTTTGTAAACCCTAAATCTTCTTCTTCCTCTTCAAATCCAAAAAGCAAGAATCTGCAGTATCTAGTTAGTGCAACAAATCCATTAAGCACAGGTACAGTTGGCTCCACATCCCCTTCATGATTAGAAATCTGTTCCTCAAGAAACTCAATCTCCGCCCGACAACTCTTCGCATTACGAATCCCTATTCTATCCGTAAAAACCTCCCGTAGCTCCGCGCTATTAGGAACTCGCCCTTCCTCGAAATCATCAAGCAACGAGAAAAGCTTAAGTCTGAAAGACTCGTCTCTTTGATCAATGAACAGCTTGGCTCTTCTAGATTGCTTCCGCAAAAGTTGAACTTGCTCCCGAACATCCTGAATTGGATCAAGCTCTTCCAACGGAAAAACATCGAGAAGCGTCGAAATCTCCTGATTAAGATCATGAAAATGGCCTGAAATGGAAGAATTCTGAAGCAGAAGCCATAACTGACTGCAATACGAGCAGTAATCAAGAAGAATCTTGGATCGGTACACAATAAGGTAAAGTTCATTACAACAGAGGATCGCGGACGAAGGAAGTCGTCGATTGCCAGAGTCTTTAAGGTATTCAAACAGAACCATAAAGATCTCGATCTTCCGAATCAATGATCTGGAGTTCCGGCGCTGGAAACTGAACGAATGGCCAGAAAACCTGGATATCAATTCGGCACACAAGGCAGCTAGGGTTTGGACGAGAGTGTTCTCGGCGAGATGAACCGGAGCCAAAAAGGCCTCCAATGAAGGCGATCTTCTACGCCTCAAAGACGAGAAAATCGCAGCAGAAGCCATGTGAAAAACAAAACGAGTTACGAAATCAAAACCTAGAATTTATTTCTTACAAAGCTGCAATTTCTCAGATCTGACCGAAGAAAGCCACCGACTTCCCCGATCTATCAAGATCTTGACGCTCTTTACAATCTTTCCAAAATCTAAGCCACCAATTCCTACTAAATAAAGAAAGATTTTTCCTTAGATCTGTAAAAACAGATAAATTTGACGTGAACAGTGGAGAAACAAGAATCAATCGCTCGGAGGTTTTTTCTTTTTTTTTTTTTTTTTCTCGCGGTAGTCGATCTTTGAATCTTCTTGAAACGTTAATCGATCAAAAATTATTCGGAATCCCTTAAATATTCGAGCACTCGTTTAATGAGTTCCGCGTTCCAGACAGAAGTAAGGAAAAGGATCTTTGATTTGCTTTTCCTCTACTAAATTTTCTCTCAGTCTCTTAGTTTCTCTCTCCAGAAATTTCATGGCAGCCTACATGAAAACGACCGCCATTTTGACGAGATAAGCTCTCTCTCTCTCTCCCCCTCGCTCTCTCTCTCTCTCTCATCTCATGTGACTGTGTGGAGCGCCAACAAAACTGAGATGCGTGGTGACCAAAATAACCTCAGCCTTATTCTGTATTGTCCGTTTGTCCTGTCTCTTTATCAATCTCCGGCCTTTTCAGTTTTGACCTCACTAATGTTTGATTGACTTTTGGTTCTTGCGTAAGATAAACCAGAAGAATCCTCTGCTTCTACAGCAACAGTACTTCACAGCTTTTTCCAACCTTTTGTTATAGACGCGTCCAGAGTCAGCCGAGTCCTGTAATTTATTTTAAAAAAATTAAAAATTAAAAAATATATCTGATAAAATATATATATATATATAAGTTATTAATGCTAATTGCAGAGTACTAATTTTGAAAAAAGAAAAAAAATTGTACACCCATTGAATTTGCCGTCCAATTTCATCTCTCTCCTTCCTCCCTTAATTTGTTTTGCTTGAAGTTGCAATTCCTAAATTAGAAATAAGTGTGAAAGGCGAGACGGATTTACATGAATAATTGTTGTTTTCTTTTTTTTTTAAATGTAATAAACTTTATTCTTCTTCAACTTTTTATAAATATTATAAATATTGGCTAGCTTCACGCTTCTATATAAAAAATTTTGCCCAAAGTGCTTTTATGTTCATAGACATTAGTTAGCACTTGTAGGTTTAATTTTCTGTTTAATGAGAGTTTTCCTTCTAATAAAAATAAAAATGGAATCTGACTCATATAATTCTCATCAAACATCTATGCCTCCTGTTGTTTTACTCAACTTATTATCTTTATTTAAGGGTCTCAAATAATATCAGTACTTAAAAAAAATTACTTATATATTTGTAATCTATAGTTTGATTATAATTAAAATAATGATAAAATAAATGAAGATAATTAGCTCATTAACAATCTTTCAACATTTAGGTTGCAAGACATCCTACTAATTCATGAAGCAAATCTTGGCTTACTTAAGATAAAATCTATCTAAAAACCATTAGTTCTTCTTGCTCCAAATCAAGAAGCTCATCACTAGTATTTCCTAATTTTTGTAAACTTAATTTTATGTGCATTCTAATTCTCTTGGAAGTATGTATTTAATTCTAATATTCTTTTTCTCTATTACATTTAATCATTAAAAAAAAAGTCAAACATTTTGAGAATCTTGTTTGTGGAAAAAGCATAAAAAATAAAGAAAATTAGAAAAAAGTTAAAAAAAAAAAAAAAGGAATTGTAATAATTACAAAAGGGGAGAAAAGGAAAAGTAATTGATGAAAGTGAGAAGGATATGGTTACTTTTTATCAATGTAACAAAGAGAAGAGGGAAGATCAAATTAGATAAAACAAATACTGTTAATTCACCAAGGACCATTTTAACCTGTGTTGCTCATACTTATTCTTATCTCCATCCACATTAGAACAGAACATGCTAGTGAACAGCAAATGTGTTGTTCCACATAAACAATAATTATTTTATGATAAAATCTAAAAGTTTTTTTTTTTTTTGAAAGAAAAAGATTGAATTTAATTTATTAAAAATTGTTTAACAAAAGAAAATGGTTGAAAGTGAAAAATAAATTTTAAAAAGGTAGTTATTATAATGACAGCAATGCAACAAAAGTTACAAAAATAATTATAAAGTTAATTTTAGTAGTGGATGACAAATATAGATTTAATGGAAGAAAATTTATAAATTAAAAATAAAACACTTTTAATGAACAAATTAGCATTCTCAATTTAATGAGTGAAATTAAAATTTTGTATTAGTTTAAGAAATTACAGGGTATTAATATTATGGAAAATATAATCAAATAGGCTCAACGTAAAAAAATAATAAAAAAATGAAAAAATAAAAATAATAATCTATGATCAATTAACTATGACCTGTATTACAAATAAAGTTGCTTTTGCCCATTTAGTTTCTGATTTCCATTCATTATGTTGTCAGTCTTTCTGATTGTTATGATATCGTCTCTAACACTGGTTTTTGTTTGTTTATACATAAGAGAGAACATGATATATACTTTTTATATATCTATAAATATGGTAAGAAGCTACTTTTACCATACCATTTTTTCAATTCCCAATATTTTTAATATAAAAGTACCACAAAAATTTATATTAACAATTCACTTATAGATAATTTGGTAATAAGGTCCTAGAAATTACTTTTTCTTTATAATGTTAATATAACTATAATGCTTATTTTAATAATTTTTTTTTCTTCTACCATTCTTAGCTTTTTATTTTTTATTTTTTATTTTTTTATTTTTGTAACCCTTTAATGTCTTTTATTATCATGCGATAATTTTGCTAATAAAATGTCAGTATGCCTCTCCTTCTAATTAAGGCTCATTTAGCCTCTCAAAGCTTTTTTTTCCCCCTTTATATTATTTCCATTATTAGAATTGGTACAAAGTATAAACTATCATCATTACAAGCAAAAGCAGCACCTACATTTTTCACCAATTATATTTTAAGGCTCCACGTAACTCTATAATTAAGTTGGTTTGACCAATAAAATAAGATAAAATTATTTTTATAAAATTAATAACAATGAAATAAAATAAGATAAAAGTAAGGTAATCTTATATTTGAAGTTAAAATAAAAATAATTAATTTTTAATTAAATAAAAATATTACTTAGAAAAAAAAAAGAGCAAATCCCTAATTTGTCAATTATGCAACACAAAATTCATCGATTCTATGATATTTAAATTTCTTTGGAAAATTATGAGGAGGAAGAGGAATGGTTGAAGAAAAAGATTTTTAATATTTCATGTGGGTAGAACAAGAAGGGTGGAGGGTGGAGTTAGGCTGAGATTCAATCTCATTTTCCTGTTGCTAAACATCCAAAATATGATTAAAAATGATCTTAATCACTCCAATATAATATATATCGATTATATTAGTAAATACTTATGCTATCAAAATAAATACGTATGTAACTGCTGATAAAAAAAATTGTAAACAATAAATTATTTTTCATGTTGTTAGGACATGGTTAATGAATATTGATATTAAGATTAGAGAAATTTTAATAACTAAGCATGTTATTTGGCACTGAATTTAATCTTTTATTATTTAAAATGGTTTTATAATTATAAAATAAATATGTTAGCTAAATGCAATTAATCCATTCATCTAAAGTCAGGAATATATTCTCAATAAGAATATTTTCATTGCAAAATTGTGCCTATGAAATGCCACATAATCAATGTAGAAGGAATACACATCTGATGTGATACCTAATGGTAATGAAATAAATAAGTAGTCTTTTTTTTTTTTTGTTCCACATGAAGTATCTCCAGACTAGCTTAACGCATACCTCGAAACTAAATTCTCATTTGGCCTATTAATCACTTTTGATTAGGGGTTGGACCCTTCTTAGGAAAGGTTGTTGCATTCATAAGACTTGAAACCAAAACCTTGCTTGAGCGAAACGACAAATGGACTGCCAAAACAAACAACTCATTGATATAAATAAATAGTCTTTAATACAATTGTAGATTGCACCTATTTTTTATGACATTAGGTTATATGCCCACTTTCTTTTTATATTTTTTTAAAGTTTAAAAAATATAATTTTTGATATGTTGTTCTAGTTGGTCATATCATGGCCTCTACTATTTTTACTACATCATCTTTACAATGTAAATAAATTGTTGTATTAGAGAATATTTTTTTGGTTTAATGTCTATTTATTCTATGTGATATTCATTTATATATATATATATATATATATTTTTTTTTTCTTAATTTATATTTACATTGGAGACACTCTAATTGTGTAATATAAATTTAATTAATAGACCAGCTAAAAGAGTTTCAGTTAATTTTAAACTATTTGAACAGCACTAACTACTATCACCCTCTCCTAAAAAATAAATTACATCTAAAACTACCCTGTTTCCCACCATATCTGACCCCTAAAGACTATTAAAATAAAATCCAAATTAAGAGTTTATTAATTTGGACTTTAAAAGAAAAGTAGTAGTAGGATACAAATAGAATGTAGGTGAGATTCTTTCAGCTGTTTTCTTAATTGGAGTAATACACACTTTGCATGAGCTCAAAAACATAAAATTTGAATAGCATTTGTGATCTTGAGATGGAGAGCAAAAGTATACTTTTTATATCTGAAAAAAAAAAAAATATATATATATATATATTGTAATAGTCACGTCATTATTTTGTAATAAATTCATATAATGCCCCCTTCCCGGCTTCCCCATAAAAAAGAAAAAGGCCAAAAAAAAGAAAAAACACATTATTGTCACGTAACTCATCATGCCTCTCTTCTTAAAAGCCTTCTGCCCTTTCCCTGTGGATTTGGTGATAATTTTCTTGAGAAAAAGAAAAATTGGTAGTTACGAAGCACCAAGGGCTTTTGAGACATTTAACAAAAAAAAAAAAAAAATTCCAATCTCCAAGTCTAGGGTTTCTTCTTAAAAGCCTTTCTTTTTAGGGCACGATCGGCATCGCGCTCATGTACAGCAAAACCCCACTCAAAATAACCACGTCCTTTAAGATTACGCCACGTGTACGACGGAGTTCGAAGCATGACGATGTCTTCCGCAAGGCAAAAGGCTAAAAACACATTTGAAAAAAAGAAAGGAAATTAATGAAAGACGGTGTGGGATTCGTGCCGCTTTTAATTGTTCCAAAGTCAAAATGCATTTTTCCACATTTTCTCAATTTCTTTTTAATTTTTTTTTTAAAAACATTAAAATTGTTTCTTTTTCGGGTTATATCTGTCTATTGCGTCGTCGCTGTTGTCTGGTTGAGATGCTCTGGCAAAAGGACGTTGACTTAATTCTGTGGTGATAACAAGAGTCAGCCACGTCATCATCGTCAGCGATGAGAGGTGATGATGATGATATGTAGATCGGAACGGAATCCAATGTGAGTGCAAAAGAGAGTGAGTGCCTTTTGGAGGAGGGAGGAGGGCTCACGTGGCGAACAAATGAATTTGGGTAGTAAAAACATGTGTTGTTGGGTCACTCCCTGCTCCTGCCGACTTTGCTTGCCACGTAGCACATTTGACTGAAACGGAGCTGTTTGAATGTTATTGAAAGAAGGGGTTGGCGTCTTATGGAGTTTCGTGCACGTCGCCATCATTCTCAGCTGACCAGGTTTTATGATATTATCAAGGCAATTCCGCTCCTTACACTTATTACCTCCATTCCCACGCTCCGCTGATTGCAGGCTCACACTATGTAATTTTCGCAGTCGTCGTTTAATAGTTTTTTTTAAGTACTCTTTTCTTTTTTCTTTTTTTATTTCATTAAAAACAATTAGGCTACAGAATGGCAACCTAATTGTGGGATACTTCGACTTTCTGGTTTGAGATTTTAGAGTATCATCAGTCAGTCCGATGCTACTGCACCAATTGCTATAAGAACTTGGTGAGCCTAAGCTTGGGTTGCCGCTGTAAAGGATGCAGATTCTTCGCCTAAGGGTGAGCCCTCATAACTTACTTCACTACCTGCTAGGTGATCTCTGCTATCAACTTCAGTGAAAAAATTGCTCCAACTAAAGCTATTGCTACACAGGTGCCCTCGGATTCTTTTGATTAGACTCATCATTATTTTTTTTTCCCTCATTGCGTTTCTTCTGGTTCTTTTCATAATGAACAAATCAAAAATTATTTTAGTATCCAATCCTCTAGTGCAGTATCATTACTAAAAATTTTCAATATACCTTGAAACTTACAATCTCTTTTCAAATCAATTTTTTTGGTGTACATAAAGCTAATTTTCTTAACATCAGGATACAAAATATTTTTCTAGACTTGTGATGATAGTCTTCCCCCCTATGTTTATTCATAGATTATATCACTATTGTCATAACAATAGTCTCATATTATTCGTGTTATCATGACTCTAAATTCATGTCTCTAGGTTCTTGATTTGTTTAATAGCATATCAGTTTATTCGTCTAAGTCTTGTTCGGGGTTTTTCAACTCCTCACATGTTTCTTGGGTGCAAGTTTTGTGTTCTCACATGATGATATTTACACACTAGTAATAGAGAACATGCAACAATCATTCAACCACACATACATTTCACGCTAACATAGAAAACCTCTTAAGCTTGCATCCATGCCTTTGAGGTCGAGCATTGTTGACAATCCTGCGAGTGTACGAGATCGCAATAATAATATTCGATAGAGACCAAGTATTGTCATCAGGGAACAGATACTAGTTAACTATTTTATATCTCAATTTAGTATTAGTATTCACTTTATTGAGGTTCTTAAGTGAGTTTGGCTTGTTAAAATCCTAATTTGAATTGAAAACAATTAAAAGCAATGAAATTTTATTCTGAAAACTGTTTTGATTAATTACCTAGGATAGTAAACTCTTTTGTTCTCACTCTTAATTCATATTCCAATTAATTAAACCCCTAGCTATGTAGGTTCTAGCACTTATCATCAAAGCCCTCTCCCGAGGCACTTTAACACCTATTAGTCTCGTTCTCTAATACCCTTACCTAAGGCACATAGTTAAAATGCTTTGCGAATAGTAATCACGTGTAACCTCATAAATAATCGACAACCTCCTAGTCAATCAATTGATCTAAGTCTATATTATGATAGTCCAACCATTAAATCTCTCTCTCGAATTAATTTAACAGTTTGTGATCATATTATTCATGGTCAGTGAACAATAAACATTAAATACTCAAAATATAAAACAAAACATTAAAATCAATTAAGTAGAATACTGAGTCTCAGGATCCTACAACAAAAATTTACATCATAGACTTTAAATTTAACTAGCCAGACATAGTATCTATTTCAAACATCAAAGAATAAATAACACAAAGTATCATACGCAGGTCTTGATCCTCAATCTTCAATTCTTCGTAGTTTTCACTCTTCTTCTTCTCTTGGCCATCAAAGTCAATTATTTTTTTGAAGTTTCGAACTCCTAAACCCTAATACCTCACCATATATATATTAGACAACTTAAAAACCCTAAACAAAATCATAAAATTACAAACTAATTGCATTACCACGGTAATCCCGGCACACATAAAAAATACGAATTTCGAATTCTGGTGACTTCGGTCACTCATCTGTGCCAAAAATTTCCTTTTGGTTACCGCGGTCACTATGATGATTAGCGGGGTAACCAGTGTGACAATTACTTCTTCGCTTTTTCATTGGCTTTTTCCCAATTACCTCGGTCAGCCATTCAGTGACAGCGGTAATTCGTTGCTCCCTCATGTTTTCAGCCTTTCTTTGTTTCTCTATGTTGTAATCATCTCTCTGCTTCGTTCCTAGCCTGGACAAACACTAAAAACCTTCCCCAGACATCATATTCTCATCAAAATGCCACAAATAATACTTAACAATTCTCAAATGCAATGAAACATGTAATTCATATCATAAATGCTCATGCAACTAAATATGCACAAATATACTTAATTTCCTACTAAACTTCTATAAAATACATATAAACTACCTACAATAATGTTAATCTACTGTGCAACTAACAAATACTCCCAAACTTAGACTATTATTCGTCTTCGAAGAATGACTCAAAATCTATATCTACATGCCATATGATATATAGTTGAATTCCTCTTCACTCATCATTGTAACCTTTATCATTCATCCCTATAGTTTACAACTCATTAACACGTCCCTAAGGTTGCTTAAGATGTCTAGATTTTTAGCTCATCCTCTATTCTTCTTTAACTTCACCCTCTCATCTGTCAGTATCTCAATCCTTCTAGACTTTATAGGTGATTTACAGTTATCATTCCACTCCTAGAAATCTTCTTCTACACAAACCCTCTCAATGTTCTCCTTTGTCTATCATTTACTCAAGTTAAACTATAGGCAGGATCAGTGGTCTTTTTTCTTTAGGTTGTAATGTGGCTTGGCTCAGGGTACAAGTGTAATAGGATTTTCATTCTGACTTAAATGTATACTCATAGCAATAATAACAACCTATTTTGTTTGATTTTCTCAATACAGCTTGATCATTTCTTGATCAATCCCTTGTTTGTGTTCGTTCATGCTTAACATCTTGCTTTCATAGTTCCCCCAAACTCATTTCATTCCATACACTCGAATCAATTCCCATCTATGTGCACTATACAAAAGTAAGAATATCACTTTTCATTGACAATATTGAGATACTAAACATATTAATATTCTTTTTTTTGTTTTTATAAAATAAAACATCGAGATCAACTTTAGCATCATTTCCATATCATTAGCATAATTGTTATTATAACCATGAGTGCACACAAATAGGTCCAATATAGATATACATGAAAGGCTAGAGTGTTTATCATAATATTCGGGTTCATCACAAGAAAACAAGATTTAAGGCTCAAAATTGGCTACAAAGGATTAGTAATTTTAGAGCCGGACTTTAGGATATGGCTTAAACAAAAATGGCCTACGTCATTTCCCTTTTAAAGTTATCCCTAAGCATTGTTCAAGATAGATTTGATTACTTCAAGAATTCGTGGAAAATTCATTCTACTTGTAGTTTCGTTTCCACTCATCACTTTTCTCAGTTTCAGATTCTCAATCTACCTAAGACTACAAGGTTTCGTCAAATTCAAATTTCAGACAAATCAAACATACAAACGTTTTGAACATACCCTAGTTCTTTATCTCATTACCCTGTAGGAACTTCAAATCTCATTAGTCACTTAGTGAAGTGTCAACAGTATGGTATGAGTCTAGCTTAATTGACACATACTACATGATCCTAATCCTAACTAGTATAATGAACTGAATACCTAAAACATGCAAGACAAAAATGACTGAGAAAATAACCCAGAAAAAAATATAATAACATAAAAACTAAACCTGAATTTGAAGATGATTAGTCTTCGATGCAACATGATTAGTCTTCAATGCACACCCTTAAACTTGAAATGTGCCTTGTCCTTAAGAGGAAAGTGATGGATGCACATGGGAGAATAAAACACATCAAAGACATGCATACAAAAATGATAGAGAAGTTAGTCTGGAGTTCACAAAATGACTAACTAGAGAAAGAGAGAGAGAGAGAGAGAGAGAGTCAAACATGGTAGTTATGAATACAAGAGTGCAATTGAATAAAATACATCTAAAAATGAAAGATAAAATAGAGCCTCAGTCCCCAAAAACTTTCGCCTCTATAATGAAGGCAGTATCATCAGCACCATCATCATCATCATCATTTCATCTCTATTTGCAGGTGGTGCTATCAGTATAGAAGCGTCACAACATCTAAGATCGAGATACGGGGCCAAACAACGAGGTGGGGGATCAGCTACGCCATCGCTGAGTTCTCTCTGTGAAGCCAATGGGTGATATGAAGAATAGTGTGAAGCTCTGATGGCTGTGCAGTAGAAGATGAAGTAGCAGTTGCAGAAGAAGGCTCTAGCAGAGCAAGAGCTGAAGGTTCTGATGTAGGCTTCCTTTTTTAGATAGGGGCAGTGGTAAGCATCTTTATAACAATGTTGATTGATAGGCCCTTTATTATGCAATATACAAGGATAACTCTCTCCATAGTGACTTTATTAATAGCCAAGGATGGTAAAAGGTTAGCATAGACTAGATATAAACATACCTTGGCAGTAGTAGTGAATGAGCTCTTAGATAAGCTCCCTGGCTTGTCATTGTAACAAGCCCATGAGGCACCCTCCACATAAAGAGTCTTCAATATATCATCTGCATTGAATCGTTCTACTAAATGGGCAGAGTACTCATCTGGTGTGTCAAGAGGGAGTCCATAAAATTCATTAATCGCTGCAACACTAAACGAGAACCATTTACTGCGAACCCATATTGTTGAACCTTCCCTTTCAGTCACATTTGCATAAAATTCTTGAACTACTGAAATGATCGTAGTGGTCGGGGCGCAAATCAACTTCTCGTGGGGACAGGAGGCTACAATTGCATCTATGCCCAAGTTACATTCCTCAGTCATTAGCATGTCAGATGGTGGCTATCACGGATTACTGTGTACCGTTGTTTTGCAGTTGCTGACTTGAAATGTTGCTTATCTTTAGGGTTAGAAGGTGCAGGTGATTGTCTAGCTTTTGATGCTAGGTGTTTCATTCTAGGCGCCCTGCAATCAATGTTAGTAGGCAAGGAAAACCAATTTGAATAACTAAGAAACAGAACAATTAGTCAACAATCCAAAGCGACATGCATAAGAGATATGTTAGCTCAATTAATCCCAATGACATAAGCATTTGCAGCAATAGAAAATAGTATATAACCCATTAAAGCCCATATAAATATCAGAAAATCAAACATAGGTCAAGGCAAACACTCAATAATACTCTATTCAATACAATAGGAACATCCAAATCCATCTAGTTACTTAATAGAATACCTAAAAAGTAAAAAAGCACAGTCATCACATTGATTTAGGGCTATTAAAAATGCAAAGCTAAGAAAATGAAAAAGGGCATGGGTAATCTACAAAAATATGGAGAAACTTGCTCTAAATGCTCAAATGTGCATGAAATTATGTTAAGGATAGATTAAAGGATGAAAATAGCATAAATATAAACAAAAGAACTTACATTGTTGGTTTAGAATGAAGAAAATCTCACAAAAGGGTCGAGAATGCAAGAGAATCCCAGAAAAAAATCCATCGCGCAATGAGAAAAATGGCAATTTTTTCTTTAAATTAACGAAATTATCGCGGTCAGTGTGTAATGATTGTGGTAATTTCATGTGAGCACGAATTGGGCAAAAGGAAGGTCGTTTGGTTACCGTGGTTACTGACCACAATAACCCAGATGACCAAAAACGCATGTTTTGGTAACCGTGGTCACCAAATGCATAGTCCCAGTTGCCGAAACAATGGTTCTGGTGACCTCGGTCAGTGGCCACAATCACTAGAATGCTCTTCTTTTAATTGAACTACATCCTAAAAAAAATATCTACCATGCCCCAAATAAAGTTAAGAGTAACAAACATAAATAACGGAAATTAAAAACATGAAGTAGTGGGTTACCTCCCACTTAGCGCTTTGTTTAACGTCGTTAGCTCGATGTAGATACGGTGATTTATTTTTGCAATGCTATCAACTCCACGATTTGCTTTGGTCCTCCATAGAATATTTTCAACCTCTGACCATTCACCTTGAATCGATGTCCGTCCATTACACTTTGAACTTCAACAACGCCATAAGGGAACACTTGTGTGGCAAGAAAAGGGCCTGACCAGCGATATTTGAGTTTACCGAGGATCAAACTGAGCCATGAATTAAATAGTAATACTTGCTATCTTGGTTTGAACTCTTTCTTTTCAATTAGCTTGCCATGCCATTTCTTGGTTCTCTCCCTATAGATAGTATTATTTTCAAAAGCTTCATGTCAAAATTCTTCAAGTTCCACCAATTGGAGTAGACGGTTCTCTCCACAAGCTTGTGCATCAAAGTTAAGCTTCTTTATTGCCCAATAAGCTTGGTGTTCTAACTTGCATGGTAAGTGACAGGATTTTCCATATAGAAGCTGATAGGGGGACATTCCAATGTGAGTTTTGAAAGCTGTTCTATGTGTCCATAATGCATTATCCAATTTCAATGCCCAATCTTTGCGGTTAGTACCAACAATTTTTTGCAGAATTGCTTTGATCTCTCTATTTGACACTTCAGCCTACCCGTTTGTTTGAGGATGATAAGGCAAGCCAACTTTGTGTTGCACACCATATTTGGTGAGAAGTTTTTTGAATATTTTATTACAAAAATGTGTACCTTCATCACTCACAGTTGCTCTTGGTGTTCCAAAACAAGAGAAGATGTTACGAGAAAGGCACTTAAGTACAACCCTAGCATCATTCTTGGTTGTAGCAACTGCTTTCACCCACTTGGAGACATAATCAACTGCCGATAGTATATATTGCTTTCCATCAGATGGTGGGAAGGGTCCTATGAAGTCAATGCCCCATACATCGAATAATTCAACTTCCACGAAAGAATTAAGAGGCATTTCATTCCTCTTTGAGATGTTACCCTACATTTGGCAAGCTTCACATGTCTTCACAAATTGGTAAGCATCTTTAAGCATAGTGGCCAATAAAACCCATTCTCAAGAACACACCACGCAGTTCATTGATGACTGTACTGACTTCGATATGGGGAGGCATGACAATTATGAAGAACTTTGATAATTTTAGCTTCAAGAATGCATTGGTGGAGATATGGATCATCCCATAAATAAAACTTAGCTTCATGTATGAAGCGCTTGAGGCGAGCATGAGATAAATCTGGTGGAATTGTGCCGGTAGCTCTATAACTGGCAAAATTAGCATACCATGGTGATCTGTTAATAACAGTCAAGAGATGTTCATAAGGAAAGAACTCAACTATACTCTTAAGATCATTGGTGGTCTCATTAGATAGTAGAGATAAGTGATCAACTACCACATTCTTTGTACCCTTCTTGTCTTGTATCTCAACATCAAACTCTTGAAGGAGAAGGATCCAACGAATAAGGCGGGGCTTAGCATCCTTCTTAGCAAATAACTGACATACTACGACGTGATTTGTGAAAACTGTAACGTGAGATCCCACAATATAAGATCTGAATTTATCACAAGCGAATACAATAACAAGAAATTCTTTTTCTGTTGTAGTATAATTCTTTTAAGCATCATCTAAAGTCTTGCTAGCATATTAGATTGCTCTAAACGTTTTGTCCCATCTCTGTCCCAAAATAGCACCAACATCATAGTCATTAGCATCACACATAATCTCAAATGGCCCTCCCCAAACTGGAGTAGACATGATGGGTGTAGATTTGAGTGCCTTCTTCAATGTAATGAAAGCAATCAAACATTCATCACTAAAATTGAAATGAACATCTTTCTCAAGCAGGTTGCACAAGGGACGAGTAATATGAGAAAAGTTTTTTATAAGCTGACGATAAAATCTCGCGTGACCTAAGAAACTACAGACTTCCCAACCTAAAATAGGTGCTTTTAGATTTTCAATCACATCTATCTTGGCTCAGTCCACCTCTAATCCTTCAATAGATACTTAATGCCCCAAAACTATGCCTTCTCGAACCATGAATTGACATTTTTTCCAATTGAGCACTAGATTCTTTTCTTCACAACTTGCTATCGCTCGTTCAAGGTTGATGAGGTAGCCATCAAAAGTTGCACCAAAAATAGAAAAATTATCCATAAATACCTCCACAATATCTTCAATTATATCAACAAAGATGGCCATCATGCATCTCTGAAAAGTAGCGAGAGCATTGCAAAAACCAAAGTGCATCCTCCGAAATGCATAAGTGTCATATGGGCAAGTAAAGGTGGTATTCTCTTGATCTTCTAGAGCAATAACAATTTGATTATATCCCGAATACCCATCTAGAAAATAGTAGAAGTCATAGCCAACAATTTTATCCAGCATCTAATCCACAAATGGCAAAGGGAAGTGATCTTTTCTGGTGGCTTTATTCAATTTTCTGTAATCTATGCAAACTCGCCACCCCGTAGTCATTCTAGAAGCAATTATTTCTCCCTTATCATTTGTGATCACAATAATTCCTCCTTTCTTCGGTACCACATGAATAGGAGTCACCCATTTTGAATATGAAATGACATAGATGATCCCAAAGTTCAACCACTTCATTATTTCCTTTTTAACCACATCCTTCATAATAGGGTTAAGCCACCACTGATGCTCAACTGTAGATTTATGGCCTTTCTCCATTAATATCTTGTGCATGCAAATAGCTGGACTAATCCCTTGTATGTCTTTAATTGTCCACTTAGTAGTGGACTTATGTTCTCTAAGCACTCTTATCAGGTT
>JAJIYU010007657.1:0-19020 GCA_030144865.1 Tinospora cordifolia | reverse complement strand
ATATATATATATATATATATATATATGCGCTTATAAAACATTTTTTTCCCAAATAGAAGGAAGTTGATAACTAATATTTGGGACTTGGGAGATACCCATTTTTTCTATTATTTAACCTCGTACCATGTTATCCAGAATATTGCATTCCAGGCCTCCCAAGCTTTGCGCAATGAAACCCGTCAAACTAACTGTGAGAGAGAGGGAGGGAGAGAGAGAGAGAGAGAGAGAGAGAGAGAGAGAGAGAGAGAGAAAGACTTCAAATGCAATGGATGTATGTTTCTGATGACCAAACATATATCTAACTTAAAATTAAGTAATTTCTACTTAAAATTAAGTAATTTCTACTTTTATATATATATATAAAATTAAAACGTTACTTCTGAAATAGGAGAGAGTTAGAGAAAAAGGTTAAGATGAATTGACCGGTGTCTAGCTAAGATGTATCGGTCAAGATCGTAATCTATGTAATGCCATCACCACTAGCTAGCCAACAGCTGCACCTCCCATATACTAAATAAATTCCGAATAGTTCCAAATTTTTTGGGGAAACTTTAGTTAATTAAGGATGATATCAGTCCCAAATAAAAATATGTCATAATACACAAATGTACCTATTAAATATTTGTAACATTGTTATAATTAAGTTCTTGGGCTTGCATTAGTTATTAGGAGCATACATCAAGAGAGAGCCCTTATAACAAGAGGGTGAGCCACATGTGGTCCAGAGAATTTATAAGCAGTACATCCAGTGAAAAGATTCAAGAGAAGCCAAACCACAGTCCATCCAACAATTTATAATCAAATCTTACTATTCGTTTATGAAACAAATTCTATACAAATGCTATTTTGGTATAATATTTTAAGTAATTTAATTATGGCAAGTACCGATATTGAGAATGACTAAGATTGTTAATAATAATACTATTATTTTCAATTAATTAGTTGGGTTAGATCATTTTTTTTAGTTATTATTTTGTGGAATCTTTGACCTCATCGAAACCTATCAAGTTTGACGTTTTTAAACTTAAAACTAATCCTTAAGGTTGGAATTGTTTAAGCTATTCAATTGCATACTAGGCAAAAGTAGGTTATGCGATAAAAATATATGCTCCTACCCTAAATCAAGCTAAAGTAATACTTACAAGGCTAGTTAACAGCTCTCCCCTCTTTACAAGTTGAAATGGTTAAATCGTTGCACTGTACAAAATAAATGAGATTAATTAATACATTTGTAGTTATAAGTGGCTAAAATTGGGTTCAAATAATTCCAATTTCAGTAATTACTTATAGCTTATCTCACTTGATCCAATTTCGAATTTAAGTAACATATAACTCTATGGAAAATCAGATAATTGGTTTATATAACCCTACGGGAGAGATGATCATGATCAAAAATATTTTGTTGTTTGAAATGCTCATCTTATGACAAAGTATATTGTCTATTGTTCTTGTTTAATTATTGGAATGTGTTTTAGTAGGATGGATCCTCTAGACTTTTTAAACTCATCCCTTACTTTCATTTCAGGGAACTTAGCACTAGACTTGAGAGACTGAAGATGCTATGGATTTATTGTTAAGACTTAGAGAGATATAGGAATTTTACTTGAATTTTTTGACAATTAATTTGTTTGGTAATATTATTTATGAGATTTGTGAGAACTTGGTATAAGTTATAGTATGTTAGTTTATATTGAGAATTGGTATAATGGATATGGATGAGTTAAATAAAATGGTATGTTATATCATGAAATCTATAATTATTATGTATTATGTTAATAAAAAAAGAAACAATTAAACAATTTGATTTATATGAACAGTGCTACTGTAGTAGTGTTGTTGTACATAATGGATGATAGACATAGTTTTGGTATGAAGCCAAACTTAAAAAATGCACCATATCTCTCAATTAGAGCCCTTCTTCTTTTGCTTCTTCTCATTTTAGTCTCACTAAAACTAGCGCAAGCCGTCTCCTATGCCCAATTACGAAGCCTAGTCTCGTTCTCCTCCTTTCTTCTTCTTTTGTTTCTTCTCATTTCATGTATACCAATATTTAGTCAACTATATACCAACTTTTGTTGTTTTGCTTTTTGAAAAATTTTTATGTATACCAATGTTTATTCATCTGTATACCAACTTTTGGTATACCAACGTTATACTATTATTTATATGTTAAATATATATTGATGTTTATTTGATATTATAATATTAATATATTAAAAGTATGCTAATGTAATGCTAACTGTATACCAACTTTTGATATATTAATAGTTGTCAATTAATAGTTTTTAAGCACTATATAACCATGTTATACGAATCGCATACTAATGTTATATTATTGTTCATAAGCTAAATGTTATATTAATGTTATATCAACTGTATATGAACTTGTGGTATACTAATAGTTATTAATTAATGATTTTTATAGCACTACGTACCCATGTTATATAAACTGTATACCAATGTTATATTATTATGTATAAGCTAAATGTTATATTAACTGTTTACCAACTTTTGTTGTATTAATAGTTGTTAATTAATGATTTTTACAAGAATGCATATTAATGTTATATTATTGTTTATAATATAAATATATACCAATGTTATACTACTTGCTTAATAATGTGATACTAATAGTTGTTAATTAATGGTTTTCAGTAATTTTGTTATTAAGTTTCTTGCATTTGTATAAAAATAAAAATAATAATATTTTTGTTTTTTTCGTATAAAAATGTGTTTTTTCCTATTAATTTTCTTTGGCCCAAATATTGACAAATTCTTTTATAATGTTATATAGCACTGAAAAAAGAAAAAAAAAAAATCAGGCGCACCTTAGTGATTGTTTTCTTGTCTTTCAAATGCATTATTCACGCTTTTCCTTAACGAACTTCGACGGCACTGCGCATAGTTCTTTCCAAAGATTTTGTTTAAGATGGAAGCTCCGTACACTTGAAACGTAGCAAGAAAAACTTATTCTTGACAAAATAACTATCAAGGATTAATGTAAATAAAGAATAAATATAATTACCAGCAGCGCAGGGATTTCATTGTATTATTTATTTTCGCAATCCACTAAACAAAGATTTTGCAACATGAATTGCAGTGTTTATCTAGACGAACAAAACGGTAGATATGAAGCAAATGAATGTGTTTTAGTTCGACATTGGAGAACATAAATTTTGGTTTATGAATTAAAGAAAAAATTTGATTGATCAGCATAAGATTTCACGGTTTGATTTATTCTAATGAGGGTATCAACTGTACATTTCCCCCCAAAAAATAAAAGGGATGATGTATAATCTTAAATGTTGATCTACAGCCAGGTCAAACCGAATCTATTACAATATGAGTAATGGTGGGCTTGACAAAGATTGATTGATGTATTGTCCAAAAACGTCAACTACTCCGAGTAATGCATAAAATTTCCAAGCTATTTTAAAAATTGAGTAATCATAGAGTAGACAAGTCTCCGGGAGACATGATGACGAAGCAAGACAAGGACTTAAGACAGATACATTTGTAAGTGAAGTAGACAACTTTTTCTTTTCTTTTATTTTCTTTCCTTGTAAGGACTTGGTAATGTTCTTCTCTTTTGACATCTCCTGGCAACCTCCACGTTTTCCGGATCATTTGTCACTAATTATATTCCACAGTAGATAAGTCCTAAGAGACATGGTAACCAAACTATATATACGTCTGAAATATTATAATATATTATTATTATAATAATAATATATAATAATATTATAATAGATAGTATATTATATTATCTTATTTATATATTATAATATATCATATTATATATTATTATATGTAATATATTATAATATATTATAAGATGATATATTATAATATATAAATAAGATAATATAATATACTATCTATTATAATATTTTATACATTTTATATTTTCATATTATATATTTTTATGTTTATAGTTTTCAATTATAGTTTAGAAGTTTATCTTTATGTTTATTGTGTACCCATTGTAATAATCAATTAATAATAGAATATTAATTCTTTCATCATGTTATCAAAGCAGGTTTAAATTTCTTTTCTTTGGTTTCCTGACGTTCAATCTGCCAAATGGCTAGCTGAAATCTTCGCCCACCAATTGTCATTGCTTTGTTTGCTCCACCATCCCTAACAATGTTTATTGCTTCTTCTCCCCGGTCTGCTGCTGCTACAATCTCGTTATCCAAGTCACCTCTACTCCTATTGTTGGTGCCCACCGTGGGGCTTTAGACCGTGACCCTTTCTTTGTTCTGCCTGCCGACCACCCCTGCTACCTCTTCTTCCTCGTTGTTTCTTCTTTGACCACCCCTACACTTTGTGGTATCTCCTTTATCGCGCTACAAATGTTGTAACAAGTGGTTCCCATTTGCCATGTTCCATCGTTCTGTGGTACCACTGCTACTATTCTATTTCTTTGTATTTGCCATGGCTGCATTTGTTGCTAAATTATTGTTGTTGCCCAAGAGAGCCCGATCACCACTCCTGTTTCGAGTTCTACTACTACACTTTTAGAGGCAAGTTCTCATATTGCTCCTTTGTCCTTGTCGTGTCGCTGACCTCTCTATTTTGCTCTGTTGCCTTGTTGCTACTTACCAACATGTTGGTTGCTGTCGGGACCCCTTCTAAAACCTCATATGGGCAACCCGACTGACACAATAGTTAAACAAGTTTACTTCTCAGTCAAACTTAGTAACTACTGTCAAGCCTTAACATCGAAACATTTATAGTATTCAAAGTGCAACGATAACAAGTTAAGCTGAATAATGTAACAACAGCAGAAGTCTTTAACATTAATTACGTTAATAGAGTCTAGTTCAACTTTACATTTTTCAAAACTTATACATAATGATTTTAAAAAAATTAAAATAACGAAACAACCTACTAGGGATAGGCTAGGAAAATATCATGCGATCAACATACCTTTCCCCTTATCCACACTAGACGATCCTGAAATGTTAAGAATAGTGAGCTCGATATCCACATGAGCCTATTGAGTAGCAAAAGATATATCTACGTAAGTCTAGCATTCTACATACAATGGAACAGGTAACATCACAGTTATTCAATAAACAATGCAACAACAAATAGCACGCACAATCATCTACATATAAAAATGCAGCAGCCTAATATGCCATGAATTATGCCATGGTTCAATGGTCCAGTATGTAAACTCGACACCCTTCTTTCATTTTAAGGATCTTTTGGTTATATTGCCATTTTGGACGAATGTGACCATCGTCTAGGCCATACTGTTATATCAATCGTCGATCGTGGCCCACTGACCAGGCCATACTGTCGTATCTTGATGATCGTGGCCCACCGACCAAGTGGTACAATCGCCACCCACGAACCAGTAGAGTATGCCATGCACTACTCTAAATATATCCATAGATTGTACCGTGGTACCACTCTATGTTGGACTATCACGATCGAATGTCTACACCTCAAAACTTTTCATCATTAGGTTAGGTCAGCACATTTGAAGATCTGTCGATCAATCTTACCTTAGAGCTATCACGACCCAATACCTACATCTAAGAACCTTTCATCATTAGGTTAGGTCGGCACATCTGAAGATTCGTCTATCAACTTTATTTTAAAACTATTAAGATCTAATGTCTGCACCTCGAAAACTCTTATCATGAGGCCAGGTCGACACATTTGAAGATCTATACTCGTATATCAGGACTATCATGGTCCACTGTACGCACCTCGAAACTTCTCATTTTGAGATCGAGTTGGCACATTTGAAGATCAACATTATGTCAGTGCAATATGCAATGCATGTGACACCTAATTATACAACAACCATAAGTAGAATAAAAAAACAAAATAAATACATCCAATTACTACTCACAGACTAAATCAACTACCGACGTTCTCCCAGTTATCGGTTGCGTCTCCCAATATCGAGCCAAATACCAAAAGCTCACACTGTTAACACGTGTTTTGCTTTTGGTATACACTAAGTAACCCCTTCACAAATTTGTTGTAATATACAATAAATAGAAAAAATTAATTATTTCTTATGTTATGCACTTTTCCATGTGAAGTAATTCATAATGCTATATAACATTTTTGTAACATTAATTATGCATATATAACCTTGTGTATATATATATATATTTATACATATATAATATTAATTTATACATTATTTCTCCAATTGCATAAATGTAAATTTAATATATCTATTGATAACTAAAAATTCTAATTTTAGTGTCATTGAGTTTAAAATTTCATTTTAGATATTTCAGTACCCGCCAACTAAAATTTTAGTGCTATAGGTATACTTCTTGTGTGTTGACTTTCAACTACCATATAAATTCTTAGAGCCTCTGTAATACCTCAAAATCTCACGAATGTGTATACATCGATTACCAAATATAAAATAAACTAATCGAGAAAATGGATAAATGATATATTTAAATAAATGTTATGAGTACAACTTAATTAAAAGAAATAATGGTGGTATAAAAATAATGATAATTTCATTGATGTATATACTTAGGCGATATGATTTTGAGCAAACAAAATATGATATAACACAAGGGTAAATATGGTGTGTTCGGATATTGATAGGTGCGTGGCTTGGGAGCAATTGAAAGTAAAGGAAAAAAGGAAAATAATAATAATAATAATAATAATAATAATAATAATAATAATAATAATAATATGTAGATACAAGACTCACGAAACAACAGAGCAATAGAAAAAGAAAAATCCATGAGGTTCACAAAATATTAGTAATTGAAAGAAAAATTAAAAAATAAAAATAATACGATGTTTGCGTGGGTATGAAGACACGAGGGATGCAAAAAAGAAAATGAATAGAATTTATTCTCATGCGTGCATGTCGACAACAAAAATACGAAATCAATTAATCAAGAAATAAATAAATGAATTGAAATAATATTTTATTTAAATGTATGTATAACCTATGGTTTGGGAAATAAAATCAAATATTGGTTGATTAAATAAGAATGAAGAATCTAGATCTTGTTGTGTTGGTTTTTCACGCACGGAAGAAAAAAAAAGAAAAGAAAAAGATTGGATTGCTTGGCTTGACAGACAAGAAAGAAGAAGAATCGCAGTTGTGCGATCTGATGCGGAGAAGAAAGAAGAAGAGGTGCTGCGATTTGCAAACTGAAAGAGTTGCTGGTGTGATCCGTGCTTAAAGAAAAGGTTTAGATTGCTGCAACTACGATTTGGAATTTGAAGAAGAAGGAAGGATGAATAGCAAGAGAGGAATCACATTTTTGGACTCAGATCTGCGAAAAAGAGTGATGTTCTAGATTTCAAAAAATTTTCATAGCCTTTGAATCTTGGAGATCTAAGGGATTAGAACACCAAAACCTCCATTTTCGTTCTCAAACCTAGATTAGAGATGGTGAAGCCCTAGATCTGGTTTTGTGCATGCAAACAACTATTATTGCCTTCTCAAACTTCCACCAAACCATCCTAAGCTAGTTTTTAACCATTTCAGTTGAGATCCAAGGGTTTTGGACTGATTTGAACTCTTTCGATTTCTTTTCAAATTCAAATCTGTGAAGAATCCTTCGGTAACACGATCTGAATTTTGGGCATGAAAATGATGAAAACTTGATGCCCTAGATTGGGGGTTTTGCAAAGAAAAGCTTCAACAAAGAAATTAGAACTTTAGTTGTTCGTTTGAGGGATTCTTGAGAGGATTTTGGAGCATAGATTTGCAAAGAACACGTTGTGAAAAGGGGTTTCAACGTTAGGGACGTGTTGGAACACGATGAGTTTCATTTTCCTTTCTAATGAGCGATTTTGAACTTCCATTGTTCTCTTTTGATAGATTGAATGTTGTATTTGGATTTACAATAGATCAAGGGCATCGAATCCCATTTCGAAGAGATTTGAACGAAAAATTATAACTGAGAGGTATAATATTTACATCCCTTGATTTATGAGTTTTGGATAGTCTAAAATTTATTATTGGATTTTTTGAAGGTGCTGAACATGATTTGGAAGTCTTATTTTGTTCGTAACAAATTTACTTATGAGATGAATGGATGATTTTGATATGAAAGAAAATATTATCGAAGTAAAGGGATTTGGGGGTTTTGACACTAGAAATGTTGCAGAACTCAGGCATCGAACCTCATTTTAGATGGTCCTAGAATTGAAGTTGAAGGTTATAAGGTATAAATGTTTATTTTATTTAATTTTGAGGTTATTATGGATTTGAATAAATTAACTAAATTTTTGGAGATGCAAAGAACGGGTTGAATTAATTGAAGAGCTCTGAAATAAGAAATAAGACATTTTGGAGCCTATAACTAAGAGGTTTGATGTTAAAAACCTAATCTTACTTAGAAAAAGTTATTTGTGATTATAAATATTCTGTTTTGATATGGATGTGAATGATGAAAAAATATTGAAGTTTAGGGGTTTGTGGAGATTCGGAGATCAAAAATTAAATTTATTTAATACTTAGATATGACTATTAAAATGTTGGAATGATCTTGTTTAGATAGAAATAATTATTTAAAAGTCAAGGAAGTTCTTGAATGTCTTATTAGCTGAAAATTATTTTATTTAAATATAAAAAGGAAGTAGGAACCTAGAAAGATTTACTATAATAATTTTTATTGCATATGTATATTTTTGGAACGAATCCTAACAACAAACAGAGGCAAAGGAAATTCGAGAAAATCGCAGGTGGGTGAGATTTCCTTGCTTACTTGTATTATTTAGATTTTAATCTCAAACATGATTGTTAGGTAGTTTTAGGATTTATTATATGCATATTCTGGTTTTCTATTGGCTTGATTGAATTGAATAAAAATACTTGGTGGCGGATTAATTACTCTTATTGCATTTTCATGGTTTTCATCTCCATTCTCAACATATTTATGAATGCTACCATTGTGAATAGTATGTTTTATGGCATGACTTGATTGATTGGGACCTTAAGGGAAGATAAATGATTTTAAGAATACAATTGTCGATGCAATTTATGTAGCCATTGAGCGGATTGTGGTATCCCTGCAATGAACAACTGAAGACGCATTGTATGTAACCTTACTCTGACACCATATTACTCAATCAAGAGTTCTTGAAAATGAATAATAACTGTTTAGTATTATTTGTTCTTGAGATAGTGGAGTCCAAGGGTATGACTGAGCTTAGCGTACCTGAATGCAACAAGTATGGTTGTGCAGTGTCCCTATATGTTTGTGTATGTTATTGATTGATGATTGATTGATGATGAATTAAAGGGCCCCAAGTATGGTTGTGCAGTGTACTTGAAACTTAACACATTTAGAATTGATGTGCTTATTGTGAATGGTTGGGGAATTGTAGTGTACACCTAGGTCACAACAAACCAATCTTTTGTGTGAAACGACTAATACTTTGAAAGTATCTGCATGTTTTGGGTTTGATCTTTATAATGCTAATGTTGTGTAGGGATGGCCCACTAGCTTTCGAGTTTACTCAAATTTTATTTTTCAGGTACCCACAGGAGAGATTTATACTGATTTATACAGGTCTCGAGACATAACAGGAAGAACCTCTAAGAGGTTGATTTGATTTGATTTTTGCATGTATTTTGATGTAAATATTGAACTAGGCATGAACCTATTTGGTTTTAAGAGGTATTTTTATTTTTGAATTCCCATGTTTTGGACTTGGAACAGGAACTGTTATACACTGACTCTTTTAAAATGGACATTGATGTTTTAGATTTTGAGATTCGTTTTGCTGCATATTTTATTTGAATTAATTATGCATGCATATAGGTTTGCATACAGGAAAGAGAAATTGACAACTTCGACTTCGGGGGATGGTTACCAGATGATCCATTTTGGGGAGTCCGGACCTTAGGTCGGAGTGTCACAAAGTGATATCAGAGCATAGTTAGTAGCTCTTTGGGAATGGATTCCAGTTGATATCACAGAGTTAGAGCTGCTATCAAGCTTTTGGGAAAACTAGAATATGACCTGTAGAGCCCAAGATTTAAATAGGCGCATAAAGGAATCACATCCAGGCTATGAAGTAATGGTTGTTTAGCGTTATCTCCGGAGACATTCCAACTATTACATGGTTTTGAAGTTATTGAATGTTTTTGATTGAAAATGAATTTTTAACTTAATTTTTGAAAAACATTAGATAATGCCAACATACTTGAGTACTGTTGTTGAAATGACATAGGTATAGGTAGTGATCCCTGATAGTTGACCTTCTCTTGAGGTAAAGATCCCTAAAGGGTTGATCTGGTTAGACCTTCTTCTTCGGAAGTACGTACTAGAAGGTTGACCTTTATGCTAACTAAAGGTCTTAGAAGGATGCATTACTATTCTGTAAAGGTTCGAGATGACAACACTTGGGACCAATGGTATCACTTATGCATGAAGTTAACTAAGTCAGCTATGTATTTCATGGAAACACTAGATTCAAGTAGAGACTGAGTGTTGCCACAAATGGCATAGTGGGCCATAAATAAATTAAAAGACTTAATAACATTGGATAGAAATGGATAACGTGTTGAATGCACACTTGTTTGGTCAAGACCCGAGTTTGGGAAGAGCCTGTATCTCTGGTCCCTTTGTAGGATGGGGTGCATAGGGATTTGGCAGTATGAAGGAATCCTGAACTCAGAGAATGATGGATCATGTTTGGTGAGTGGTCGGTTTCTTTGGCTGAACTTGTAGGCACTGTGTTGTACTGGGATGGAGCGGTCCAGCATGGTGGGTCTTGCGTCAACCTTAGAAATCAAGACACTTGCGTCATTGCAATGGGCGTAATGGACGTTTAAGTGGAAGTTTGTATGGAAGGGCAAGTGTGAACCTAGGCACATAGACCTGGAAACACAGAGGAAGCTTGGAATTTCATTATGCTTGGATGCATTGTGTGATTAGGTGTTGACTACATATACATGCTGGGTCTTGCGTTAACCTTAGAAATCGAGACACTTGCGTCACTGCAATGGGCGTAATGGACATTTAAGTGGAAGTTTGTGTGGAAGGGCAAGTGTGAACCTAGGCACATGGACTTGGAAGCACAAAGGAAGCTTGGAATTTCATTATGCTTGGATGCATTGTGTGATTAGGTGTTGACTACATATTTGATATATATATATATATATATGTAGTAAATTTATTTTGAGTATTATAACCCAAACTCGTGTACCCTGAAACAAATAAAATATTGTTGACTTAGAAGCATAAACCCCTAGACCACCGAAATACATCAAAAACCTAAAGATATAAATCTAGAGTCATAGTAACACGATAACAAGAAGGGTATAGGTGGGTTAGAATGAATGATAGTTATTACAAGTCATAGTCTTTAAATGCTGAGGAAAACAGAGGAGTGATAGTACCCTTATAGTAGGGGCAACAATAGAGGCAATGGTGATTGAAGAGATTATAGCGGAGATCTCATAGAGAGTGATGTTAGAGGTCACTCTCAGGATTATGGAGCAAGTGGTGAAAACCCTGCAACTAACAGTGACACCACAGCTACCAGTACTAATAAAACCAAAGACTTTACGTCTACCACAAGCTCATCAAGAAGTCGGATTCCCCGACATAGTGTCACGGACTAGGTTAGTCAGTTATGATAGGGGGCAACAAGAGTTGTTAAGAAAATATTAGAAGCTGCAATCTAGCACATTTGAGGGAGACTGTTGTGAGAACACAGAGGATAGAGCATGGTCTGGAACAAGGAAAAATGGGTGCGATCATACCAGCACCAATGCACCGGATCCCATCAGAACTTTGTAGTTAAGTGTGTTTAGGCGAGAGTAGTATTAGAATGGGAACATGTGATAGGTTTTCTAAATGCCTTGCCTGTAGTTCCACCACACCGGCAAGTAGAGTTTAAAAATTTGAGTGGCAGCCTAGTACGAAGCCCATCGCTATTCCACCACACGGAAGGACTCTGGTGGGCCAATGAAGCCAAAAACATAGTGGGATGAATTCTTTAAGAAAGGATTCACCAAACCTGGTAAGTCACCTTAGGAAACTGTGATCCTATCTACAAGAAAGTAAGATGGATCTAGAAGATTATAAAATAGACTACTAGGAAGTGGAATTAGATAACTATAATGAATTAATTTATTAAGGTTAGACAAGAAGACCTCTTTGATCAATTTGAAGGAGCTACACAATTCCCAAGATTGATCTGGGATTAGGGTATTGCCAGCTAAATCACCCAAGAGTCTAACATACCAAAAACAACTATTATAACCCAATGTAGACATTTTGGGTTTACAGTTATCCTGTTAGGATTAACTAATGTATGGGTTGTATTCGAATATCAAATGAACAATGTTTTAGCTAGATTTTCAACGAAGGACCAAAGTGGCGTAGCAGAAGCAGAGAATAGCGCAGCTGGAAGAGCTGCATGCTCAAGAAATGATGGGACTGCACGACGTCATTACAATTAGAAAATCAGACTGAGATTTCCAAACTTGTACCTTAGTGCTGGCAAAGTTTTGCGGAAGGAAACATGAGAGCAGACTCACTATAGGTACGATGTTTCATCCCCAAATAAATGGACAAACTGAGAGGGTCAAATGTATAATAAAGGATGTGCATGGAGTGTGCACTCTTAAGTTTAAGGGCAAATGGAGCCATCATCTACATAGGGATAGCTCCACATGAAGCGCTCTATGATAGATCCTATAGGTCATCATCTTGATGGACAAATGTTGAGGATCACGTATTCATTAGATAAAAAATGATAGGGGAGAGGACACCCAAATAAAGCAGATCCAGATGAAGCGAACTATCGCTCAAAACAAATAGAAGAATTGTACGGATAAAAGAAGAAGACACTGGAGTTCCAACCGGATGCCAGGGCACGGTGGAAGTCAGTCAACCAATCAAATAGTTTGAAGATAAATAGAAAGATAACAAGGAGATGCTATGATTCAATGATTTGCTTAAGATCCTTAGCCAGAATGGTAAAGATGCTAATGAGTTGTTTATTGCTAAGTAGAACACCCTTGATTTAACATGTGTTCCACGTGTTGATGTTTCAAAAGTACAAACCAGATTCGTCACTGATCAAACAGGAGTCATATACATTGATTTCACAAGTCTTAAAGCTTTGCATGAAGAACATCTAGGAGGTTAACTTTGTTTTGTTTTGAGATGTATTTTGATGTAGTTATTAAACAGGTGCAACCACTAGTATAGCCTCAGGATCACCAGAATGTCATAGTTGTTGCATATGATACTTAGGTTAGAATATCATAGTTCCAATATTCAATCACACGGAGTTTGTGAAGTCATAATTCTTCTCAGTGTTAACTCAGACAGAAGGCTACATTCACAATCTTTTTACTGAAGATAGGACGCACATTATTCCAAAACCACCAATAACAATTGAAGACATGATTCCTAAAGCAAAAAGGGGGTGCTCATCATAGAACACTAGGAAATAGTCGAGCTACATTAGTTCAGAAACCCATGGAACTACTCAGCTACATGAAAGACTTGAGGAAATATAAATTGATTCTCAGGGAATGCTTTCAAAGGAGCAATAAATTGACATTCTGTATTATTGCAAGATGATGAATCTAATGTGGACTATCAAATACATTGGTTGCATTGATGAATCTGATGAATAGAGTCTTCAGCCAAATCCTCTACGTAGGGTTAGAGTGGCATAGCAAAAGCAAAATGATCCATTGGAAAGTGTGGATTGACTGACAAAGGTAGTTACTTCCTATCTATTTGATCTACAGACTTAGTGAATAAACTAAGGGAGTGGTATATTCTAGAAATTGTGGGATATACCATTTATGTATTAACTTGAATTCAAACTTTCGAGGATGAAATTTCATTTAAGGGGGGTAGGTTGTAATACCCCGAAAACTCACGAATGTGTATACGTTGACTACCAAACATAAAATAAACTAATCAAGAAAATGAATAAACGATATATTTAAATAAATGTTATGAGTACAAATTAATTAAAAATAATTTAGTATTAAAAGAAATAATGGTGGTATAAAAATAGTGATAATTTCATTGATGTATATACATAGGCGATATGATTTTGAGCAAACAAAATATAATATAACACAAAGGTAAATATGGTCTGTTCGGATATATATATAGGTGCGTGGCTTGGGAGCACTTGAAAGTAAAAAAAAAGGAGAATAATAATAATAATAATAATAATAATAATAATAATAATAATAATATATAGATATGAAACTCGTGAAACAATATAGCAATAGAAAAGAAAAACACACGAGGTTCGCAAAATATTAGCAATCGAAAGAAAAATTAAAAAATAAAAATAATACGATGTTTGCATGGGTATGAAGACAAAGAGATGCGAAAAAAAAATGAATGGAATTTATTCTTACGCGTGCACGTCGACAACAAAAATATAAAATTAATTAATCAAGAAATAAATAAATGAATTAAAACCATATTTTATTTAAATGTATGCATAATCTATGGTTTGGGAAATAAAATCAAATATTGGTTGATTGAAGAAGAATAAAGAATCCAAATCTTGCTATGTTGGGTTTTCACGCACAAGAGAAAAAAAAAAAACAAAACAAAACAAAAAGATTGGCTTGCTTGGCTTGACAGACAAGAAAGAAGAAGAATCGCAGTTGTGCGATCTTATGCGAAGAAGAAAGAAGAAGAGATGCCGTGATTTGTGAACTGAAAGAGTTGTTGGTGTGATCCGTGCTTAAAGAAGAAGGTTGAGATTGTTGCAACTGTGATTTGGAATTTGAAGAAGGAAAGATGAACAACAAGAAAAGAATCACGTTTTTGGGCTTAGATCTATGGAAAAGAGTGATGCTTTAGATTTCAAAAATTTTTCCCAGCCTTTGAATCTTGGAGATCGAAGGGATTAGAACACCAAAACCTCCATTTTCGTTCTCAAACCCATATCCAAGATGGTAATATAACAACCCCAATTTTTGTAATTGCCTGTATGTCAAAAAAACATAGTTTTTAAAATATAAAATACTGTCGAAAACATAATTTTTAAAATATAAATTAATCAAACAAAAAATACAATACAATAAATAAATATCCAACATTTGTTGAGAAATGAAATTTAATATTGAATTATTGCTTGTTGGATGAAATAATTGAGAAATGAAATTTAATTAGTAATTAGAATTATTGAAAAAAAAGAACAAAACAAAATAAATAAAAATAATTCAAAAAATCTGGATATCAGATTGAGTTGAGCAACTTAAAAAAAAAACGGAAAAAAAAACAAAGAAATCTGGAAATTTGAAGAACAAACTAGAAAAATCTGGTTTGGGTGGTAAAAGAAAAGTCTGGAATTGAAAGAAGAAACAAGAAAATCTGGATTTTGGGACGTTAAGAAGAAGAACCGAATAAGAAAGAAGAAGAACAATTTGAAAACGGAGGTTTGTGACTCAAATTTCTGGGTTTGGTGTCTTTGTTCGGTGTAACAAGGAAAAACAAGGTAAGCTGAAAATTTTGAGATCTAATTTTTGCGTTAAATTTCTGGTTCGTGAATTGTTAAAACAGAGGAAACGAAATCTGAATTTTGTGATTCGAAATTCTGGGTTGGGCGTTTGTGTAACAGAAGAAAAAGAAACCAAAAATCTGTTTTTGTTTTGGGTTTGTGCGTTCAGCAAAAATAGAAGAAGTAAACGACCGAAAATCTTTTTATTTTTTGGTTTGTGGTTGTTTAAAACAGAGGATATGAAGTTTTAATTTTCTTGGTTGTGGTTTGATTTTACATCTTTGGTGTGTGGTGCGATTTGATAATTTTCTGGTTGGAAAAATGAAGAACGAAGAGGGGATTTGAGTTGTTGGATGTGAAATTGTGCTTGTTGAACATGTTTAACTTGTTGGACGTTAATTTGAACATTGATTTGAGCTGTTGAACCGTGAAGAAGAAGACCGGATTTCTCATTGTTGTTGCAACTGGAATTCTTGGCCGGGAAGAGGAATAATCTTAAGGCAACGTGCTGATTTTGATTCTGTGTGTTGTTTGGTGTAAAACAAAATACAATTGTGAATGTGATCCAAAAACCTTGAGGCGTAAAGCTACTAAACATTGATGCGTGAACTCGCCCAATAATGAACGAGCCAATAAGTTCAGAAAAGGTGAATATTATTTTCAAAAAATTCTGCACGGGGACTCAAATTCCAAAAGGTACGAAAATTATTTTATTTATTTAATTTTTATAATTTTTAACTAAAATTAATTTAGAATAAATTATTAAAATTATCTAACTTATTTTTAATATTTAAAAAATTTAAAAAGAAAGTTCAATATTTTTAGAAACTCTAATTAGAAGATTCTGTTGATAGAATCCTAATTTAATAGGAATGATGTTTATATAGTGGATGAAAAATCATATTAGAGATTTAAATTTTAATTATTTTAGTTAATTAAAAACAGAAAAAAAACCTCTGTAAGCTTTAAACCAGTTATAGGAAAAAGAATGAAATTTTAGAGAATGAAACTAAACTTATAATACTTAGAAGTCCTATTTTGTTCTTAACTAATTTATTTAAGATATAAATAAATTATTTAAATTGTGGAGACTTAGAAATTAAAGAAAATTTATTTTATTTAATACGTGGATGTGAATATTAAAATAATTTTGATAAGCCAAAAATAATTAAATAATAAAGTCATGGAAATTACTACATATCTTTTTAGTTAGGAATTTATTTTATTTAAATTGGGGAAAGGACGTAAGAACTTAAAAATAATTATTATAATGGATTTTTTTTGCAGATTGATATTCTTAGAACAAACTTTAGCGACAAACGAAGACTAAGGGAATCCGAAAATTTAGGTAGGCAGGATTTTCTTACTCATCCGTATTATATGGATTTTAAATTCAGGACATTTTGATTGAATAGTTTTAGGATATTTAGAAACATAATTGTAAAATTGTTTGACTTGATTGGAGTATTTTGATAATAACATGATGATTGTTATTTATTTTCTTGCATGTGTTTATAGGAATTGCACTATGAGATTCTATCATTCACTCATTTAATCCATCATAAAATTTGCATAAATCATTCACTTGATTTGATATTATTTGCATGTTAGTTTAGTATGATTGACATTGCTTGTAAACTAAAATAAGACTAAAGGATTATTAAGAATTCATCTACTGGTGTGATTGATGAGCCCGAGGCAGATCAAAGTGGCATCTCCTATATGTCATCGTTTGAGATCAACGAGCCACAAGGGGGATCGTAGGTATTCCCAACCTTTAGCTGCCTACGACAACTAGAAGTATTTGGGAGTTAGTATGAGACAGTAGGAAGTACTCTCTTTTAGACTATAATAATGGGAACTGACTAATATTGATTTTAGATGGTAATTGAAACTTTCTATGATTAGATTAGATCACGGGGAAGACTGAGAATTATCTCAACACTCTTTCGGTCTTAGATTACAACTGAAACCAAATGAATGTTTGAAACGCCTAATGTGTGAAAGTGTTTGTAATGTTTTGAGTTTTGGTCTATATAATGTGTATGATGTATAGGAATGATCTACTAGGCTTTCGAGCTCATCGCAATCTTTATTTTACGAGTACTCATAGAAGCAGAGCATTGGTGATTAACATAGTGTGTCTGAATAGGGTATGAGTCGATACATTTTGGACTTGAGTTTTCTTTTTGTTGAAATCTGAACAGATTGAGTACGTATTTAAATTGTTTTGCTTTACAATCAACTTGTAAATAAATGTTTTGATAGTATGACTTGAACTATTTTAATATGATGTATTTAGTTTGGTCGAATATTAGAAAATTTATTCCGCTGCGAGATTTAGATATTCTGATTTTGATTTCTATTTGGTTTACTTTGATAAGCCCATGAATAATATAGAATATGATTTGATTATTCAGTAAATGAAATTATGTTTTGAAACTATTTTAAAGGAATTCGACAGAAAGATATTAAGTGAAATTTTGATTCTCAATAGGTGACAACTCATAATACATAATAGGAGGTCCGATTGAGAATTGAAGTGTTATAATTATGGTATCAGAGCCTAATACTATGACATACTAGGCTAGACTTAAATTTTCGCTAGATTTGATTTTCACTAAAAAATGAATTTCTCGATTGATTTGATTTCTTCGACAAAGGATTTAAAGAAATGGATAGGTGTCAACTAGGATGTTAGTACTTTAGGAAAGGACTAGGGTGATGCCAACGTGCTCGAGTTCACAATTGCAAGTGTCACTCGAGTACTAGTAGGCATCCTTGAGAGTGTGATGTTTGTATGGAGCAAATATTCTGGAAGGTGTGATATTCTTCTTTGAAGAATGTCCCTGACGGTTTGACTTTTAGTCTGGAAAGATATCCTTGAGGGTTGATGCCTACACAAGAAAGGTCCAGAACTTGAGATGCTGGTGTCACATAGGAAATTCATGAAGTCAAACTTGGCAATCCGACTGAGGAATATATCGGCCAAGTAATGAGACCATAGGTCTAGGTAGAGACCGGGTGTTGTCTAGAAAGGACAATGGATCATAAATAAAATAAAATATTTTAGGACATAGGCTAGAGACATAACACGTGTTTAAATGCACACTTGTTTGGTTAGGAACTGAGTTTAGGAGGATCTTGTATCTCTGGTCACTATGTAGGATGAGGTGCATAGAGATTGGGGGTACGAAAAAATCCTGGATTTGGAGAATGATTGTAACACCCCAACCCCCACGTTCTTTGATTTGAGAGTTGGACATAACCACCGTTCCTTTTGACGGTGGACTTAACCAATTGGCTGGTTGGGCCGGTGTTACTTTACAAGCGACACACACTTGACTTTCTATTTTTCAATACCACATGCCTTAGAATAAATTCAATAGTGTAATTTCACATTTAATAAAAATCAAGGCATTTAAAGGTAAAAAAAATTCAGTTTCTTTATTAATAAAAGAAAGTACATAACTTTCTAATTCAAGAATAAACCATTACATTGTTTATCAAAAGAGATTCATAAAATTAAAATCAATTTTCAGCGGAAGTCTTATTTCA
>JAJIYU010007656.1:0-18877 GCA_030144865.1 Tinospora cordifolia | reverse complement strand
GATTTGATGCTTTCTTGATCATGATTCCATGCAGTCGCAGAGCTTCAGAATTTGCAGAGATTTGATAAATCTACACATTTGCAACAAAATTTAGGAACTAGTAGAATAATGGTTTTTTTTTCCCTTTCAATCTGCACAATTCCCTGAAGCTCAAGTACAATTCAATTCATTGGGTATATGTGGGGCATCACCTACTAATTAGTTTTAACTCTAATGATCATACAAAGAGTAAAGATCTCACATTGGATTAAGATTTTTTACACAAGAAGGTTTTAAACTCATGACTAAAGAGAAAACAACTGTAACATCAATTAGACCACACCCCCATGTCTTACAATATAATTCAAATGACTCCAAAATGGCTTATAAATATTGTTTATAAATGTTGCCCTAGTTTTTTTTTTTTGGTTCAATAACCAGGGTATCCACCGTCGAACATATTGACTAATTTCTTCGCTGGTTTGTGGGCACCTTAAAGGGTGGGACAGTTGGCTCGGAGATTTAAAACTGCTCAAGAATCAAACTCCTCACCAATTGACTAAGGGTGGATGAGTCCTAGCTACTCAACCGCACCCTTAAGTTAAATGTTGCCCTAATTCTTTGGCAGAAATGATTATTCCTACATAAAAAGGGACATAATTTTTTGCATTTTTATTAACAATTTTAATAAAATTTAGTGAAATAGAATAAAGTTTATGTAATTTATTAAAAAATATATATCTAATGTCCTTCATTAAATATACAAGATTGCATGCCACCTACTACATTTTGGTGGGTGCCACAAATTAATTTTTTTAGTAAGTGATTTTGAACAAACTGACGCCAACGTGATGTTAACATGTCCAATAAGAAAAGTATAAATTTTTCAAACCTATATTAGGTTTAAAAAAAATTTTAATGTCAATTTCAATCTTTTTTTTTCTAACTTTAAATTCTTTGTTTCATGCAAGGTAAGGATGCTTAACCTGTTGGATGGTGTTTTAAAATCACGTTCACTTATCATTTTCTATCTTTTCTAAGCAGGTCCATTTTCAACCACAAAGGAATAAAAAAGATTAAAAAAAAAAAAAAAATCAAGTGAAAAGTTGCATTAAGAGGCCATGGCCTTGACTGACTTAGCTTGGAGTGTACTAAATACGTACCCATATGTATGATGTGTCATTTGTAGCTTTAATTTAGCTTGGAGAGTGCTAAAAAATAAAATAGCCATTTAGGATGATACTTCCAGCTTTTCATTCTCAGTTTCTCGTAAGTATATTAGCTCACAGCAAAAAAGATTATGAATAAAATAAATGAAAATCCAAGACCAAACAAAGTCAGTGATCAGTCCAGTAGAAGAAACCAACATTGCACAACAATAGTAGTACAAGACACGAATATGATACCAGAACATAAAGGAGTGAAGCGAAGGCAATGGTGCGGTATCGCCCAAGGTACGAATCAGCTAGGAAAGCGCCAAGAAGAGGGAGCATGGAAGCAGCACCGGACCAAGCGTTAACATTCTCGGCGGCGCTGGCCATCGACTGTCCCAAAGGACCCGTGAGATAGGAAATGAGATTTGCAGATATGCCGAAGTGAGCAAACCTTTCGGCAATCTCAACTCCAATGATGAACGCCGATGACCTCCAGCCACCACACTCCGACCTTTGCACTTGCCGGCCTTGGTAATCCACCACTCCTTCAACAATGTCGTGGTGCAGCAGCAATTCAGCAGTGGCTTCCATTGATACAATTACCTCAATTTTAACTTGGAGTTTTTTGAGTCTTGGTGAGGTATTTGCTTTATAAGTAAGTGAAGGTGGGTGTGAATTGTGCATGGATAGAAGGGAAACAGAGAAGAGTAGGTGGTGGTGGGTGGTGGCTATGTGGTAAAAAAAAAAAAAAAAAAAAAAAAAAAGATGATGATCATCATGATATATTATCTTAATTAGGTTACAGGAACTGAGAATGAAACATCGTAATGGGTTGTTGGTAGGATTTGTCCTTAAATGCCATATCTACAGTTAGGGGTTGCCAAGGTGCTCCTCGATTCAGATAATATGTACAACCTAAATGTTGCATATATAGTTTGTGTGTGTCTTTTACTTTTGTCCAATGGACTAAAACATGTGATGATTGTCAATAAAGTTAACACTTACAAACCAAAAATGCAACTACTTAGGACATCAGCATCCCGAGGCGGCGCTACCTCAACGAACTCAATGTTGAACGCTCGGTCTGTACCGAACGCTTAACATTAGCTTTTATTTTTTTTATTTTTTATTTTATTTTTTAATGAAGTGGCGCTCGAACAATGAGATGACATTGCTCATTATCCAACCGGTTTGTCTGGGTATTAAAGATGCCCTTGGGGATCATGGTGTAGTTGGAGCCATTGTTGTTCTCCTTAAAAGGGTGTCTCATCCAATTCAATTAGCCACATACTAAACTTCAAAATATTGGTTGGAATACTTAAAAAGAAAAAATTAATGCAATCTGATAAAAGATTATTGTAATATAGAATTTTTTTCCACTGTAATATTCACAATTATTAAATAAAATATTATATGTATCAAAATACTTACTACTCCTTTTTTCTTATGGTTATGAGTATTATAGCTGTACAAAAAAAAATTACAACAATCATTTAAACATATTCTATACAAAATAATAATTAAAAATAAAGTTTTAAAAATGAAGAATGTAAAAACATAAAGATAAAGTTACACATTTAGAAGCTATGAAATTCACAACAACAACAGTTATCAGTACTATAATACTATTTGTATTATCATGGATAGAATATATGAAATGATCACTTTTAAAATTATAATCAAGAACATTAGATATTAAGAAAAATATCTGAAAAACTTACTAGAGGGCAATGCCCTTTTGACACCGAGGGCTCAGATGTTCTCGTCGCTTCTTCCACCGTAAAATTAAAATGTGATTCAAGGTAGTTTAATAACATTTTTTTATATTGGTAAGGTATAATAAAGATGAGAACGGAGAATGATTTACATCACAATGCCACATCCATACCATGGAGACCAGATGGACTCGAGTAATGAAGGGCTAAATCACATCATATTTGAATTTTTTTTCTTTTTTTTTTTTTGAATTTTTTTGTTTAAAGGATTATACATTGATGAATACCCAAAATTGCAAAATGCCCCCAAAAAACTGAATTGGAGTGATTTAAGGCATAGGAGGCCACTGCCTTCACCAAAAGAGAGTCCCGGCTATCCAAAAAACTGATACTTGAGCTGTTGACTGAACAGATTTTTTTTTAGTAATATGTTCCAGAAAAACAGAGCAGGATGAAGGATGAAACTGGGCCTATTAGCCCTTTCTATATAAGTGGATATCTGTTTTGATTTTCTACTGCCCAGGAAATAATAATAATAATAATAGGTGAAATCAAACAGTTTATTTGCTTTGAAGAAACTCTTCTTCTGCAAATTATCTGAAAAATAAATATCCTTTTATTGTTATTAATATTATTTAGACGATAATATAGTGAATTGTAAATAAGAATTATTAATGAGCTTTTTTATTAGTTGTTGCGTTGGTATAATTTGGTATCTTTCCAATTAAGAAACTTTAGATCACATCATCTTTTCAGGATCAAATCACCTCATTGTGAATTCTGACAAGTACCTATATCGGATGTTACAATGACAGGCACCAAGAAAATGCCGGTGAACCGCCCCATTACTCAAAAAGGCACTCGAACATGCACACAAATTGATTATGACAGTAGTAAAAAGGTGCAATGCTGCTAAAATGATGTAAATTCCATAAAGTGCAGGAATGAAAAAGGGTGACAGAAAAAAAAAATAAAAAAATCAAAGCCTCACGTCAAACTCAACAATTATTATAATTTTTTTTTCTAACGATTCGATCAATCTAACATTTTTTTTAAATATTTATTAGAGGAGAAGACAATTTAAACCCCAATTAGTCCGAAGACTAAAAAATTTTACAAAAAAAAAAAAAGAAAAAGAAAAAGAAAGAAAAAACCATTAAAATCCTCTTCTTTTAAAAGATTCCTGAAAAAACATGTTTTTAGAGAAACATAAAAGTTGTTTTTTTTTTAAAGATAATATTCTTCCTTTCAGATAACGATCCAAAGGCAGCCTTAGATATCATATAAAAGACCTAAAGAGTCTAAGCAAATTTTGCACAATCTATTTCTTGTTTTCCTTCTTCGAATGAAATTCTATTTACTTTGCTTCTGCTTTTTCACTTCAAAATTTTAGATCGCTAGAAATCGTGAAGACTACTTTAACATATTGTTTTTAGTTGTAACAATATTACCAGTGGCGGCAGTACCACCTGTACCATTGGATACAATCTGAGTATGGGGATCCACACGTATCTCAAGAGAATACTCAGATGTTCTAAGAAGCTCATCATATATTATATATATATGTTAAAATGGCTAAAAAAAAAGGTCTCTTTCAGAATAAATTTAGGCTGATTTCAAGCATTTAAATAATGAGAACATTTTCTTGAAGCAACAACATGGCAATTGAATTTTTTCTATTTGATTTTTCATATTATGTTGCAAATGCAGATGACGTAAAATTTCATCCAGTTGCTTACAAAACATTACACAACATTAGCAATAGCAATAAAGACAGTCATAGATAGGAGTTACAAACACCACAGCCATGATTATAAAAGCTTGAAGTGTAGCAGGTGGGACTTGAAGATTAGACCCTAATGATCTATTCGTGGTGCCTCCTTGCTTGGTAAAGAAGGTTGAAAAAGTTGTGAATATATGACGCCACAAATTAAACATGAAGTCCATATTCGAAGCAAACACAGGAGAGCCTTGCTCCTTCAACCTGACTTACACTGCAGGTTTTCCAGCCTTTGCTTGAACCATCTAGATTTTCTGATATGTAACCCAATGCTTCGCCAAGAAACCTAACACCGAAAAAAAGAGACCTCTAATAGCAACCACAAAGAAATGCAAAATAAAGTTATGTTGATAGAAACTACATGGGCATCGGAAGACCCAAAAGGACATCACAAGACTCCAAGCCAGTTAAAGTTTTCGAGAGATCAGAGATTCATAAATGCATATTCTAGCACCTGATAACCATTTTGTGAGTCTCGGGAAATAAGTTTGTTTTTCTGGATTGTGTAAGTGAGATCAAGTGCTTTATTAATATTTGTAGGGTGTCCAACTTTTTTTATACATATAACAAACAAACAATTGTATTAACATAAAAGCAAAAGTGAGGAGAAATCAGTAAAGCCAAGTCCCATCTATATCATACAAGAAGAGAAAAGCAACCCAAAAGCCAAAACAAAAACATTCCCTTATCTCATACATTCACCCCAATTCTTGACCCAAGAATTAATTGAATAAACTCCAGTCATACGAACGGCCTTAACCCAAGTGGAAGCCAACAAATAATTCCTCGGAACCACCTCCTAGCCACGGCATTCATCATACATAATGTACTGGCTTCTTTCCATACAACCCATATGGTTGCCAATGAAGCCATTCTCATCAATGTTTGTTGACAGTCATTAAGACCTCTAAAGCAAGAAAGAAAGAACGCATCTAAAGCAGAAGTGAAGAAAGAATCATTATCAATCCTGTTACACCAGTCTCCCCAAAGATTTAAGGCATAATAACATCTAAAGATCAGGTGGTCAGCATCATTGAAACATAGGAAATGATGAAGCTTCAAAGTCTATTGAGAAATTCTCCTTTGCACTTCATTGCCCAAGCTAAAACTGTTATGCATTGAATAAGTCTCTCTTCCTATCACCCTTCTACATTGACTAATTTTTTACATGACATCAGAGATTTATTATATTCAAAAAAATCCTAGATGCCAACTTCCTTGCAAACAGTTGCTGCTTCTTTTTTCTTTATAATATGAAGTGGTATGTAACATACTCAATTGGCAACTGTTATCACTAGCTACTTCAGAATTTGATTCAAGCTTCACCTACCTAGTCAACAAAATAACCACTCATCTTTCTTTGTTAACTGTTTGAAACCAGTCAACTTAATGCTATGGTTGATAAAGTAGAGGGTCAGCCTTGTTAATAACAAGCAATGAAGCAAACAAACACAGACATTGATCGATAAGTAAATTATTTAAAAAAACAAAAGACTGTCCCTTACTAGGATCTTTGAGATGCAACATTGGCAGCATTCTTCTGGGGAGCTTCTTCAATTTCTTGCAGCTGCAACAAACACTATAGCTGCTCTTACAAATGAGTTGTTCTTATCCTCGTTAGGACCATAGCTGTAAGTCCCAGAACCAGGCAAGAAAATGAATAGAGCCACTGACATGGGCACAAAGAAGACCAAACCGAAGACCCCAATTTACGTCATCTTGAATGTAATTCAAACCATTTCTACAGCTAAGATAGAATCCATCTTACATTTAAGGAGATAGCCTACATACATCTTCACCACAAGCCCAGAGATCCAATGTTTACAAATTAAATAAAGGATTTGATGATCAGACTGTTATAAAAAGACAACACAAAAATACATTACATTCTATTGACAATAAGAGACTTCAAGAAAGAAATAATAACAGAAGTACCCTAAGACTGTTGTACTGGATGGCAACCTGATCCTCAATGTAGCTCAAAGGAATGAACCTTTCTCGAACATATGGTCGCAGTCACAAGCAGAGACTCTTTGCCAACAGCAAAAGTCTGTTTAGGTAGAGGATCAGTGCTGAGAACCTCAATCTCATATGATGCAGACATTGCCCCAACAAACAACTAACTAAAACTCACTGCCATGATGGACGAGATATGGGAAAGCACTTAAATGATTCATGGGATTGAATTCAGCACTGTTTATAGAAAAATCCAATTGGCGTCTGGTTAGCAAGTAATGCTACATCATCATGCATGTTGTTTCCCACGTTTGTAGGTATAACATGTTGCAAAGTACATGTAGGCTAATAACTCAATTGCACTGAGTATTGCAAGAAGCCAATAGAAGTAATCAAGATGAGCACGATTGAGATTGTTTGAAAACCAACTATCATGACCATTCCTGCTAGTTATCTTCTCAATAATCGAAATAAGGAAGCTACTAAGGAAGCTCCCCACTCCAAAGATACTTAAATAGAGTGCAAGACCCAAGCTCCTAAGTTCACTGGGTACCTGATCATAAAAGAATTCTTGTAGACCAACCATTGTGAACACATCAGCAATCCCAAATAAAACATACTGAGGAACCAACCACCACACACTCATAGGAACTGTTGTTTTTGGATCGTCCACCAACCCAAAATTTGCAGCAATTTGAAGCCTTTTTATCTCAACTAAAGCTGCCACCACCATGGCAATCAGGGATAAAAACATTCCGAATCCAATTCTCTGAAGCATAGTTATGCCTGAGGATTTCCGAGTTATCATTCTAGCAATAGGAATAAAGATACGATCATAGATAGGAATGGAAAGCACGATGGATATGCTGATAAAACTTTGTAGCGCAGCTGCTGGGACTTGAAAATGAGACCCTATTGATCTATCCATGGTAACTCCTTGCTTGGTAAAAAGGGTAGAGGATTGTGCAAAGACAACACCATAAATTAAACATGTAAACCATATTGGAACCAGATTTAATAGAACTTTTGCCTCTTCCACCTGATTGATACTACAGGACTTCTGGCCTTTGCTTGAACTATTCAGATCGTCTGATACATCAGCCAATGCTTTGTCAAGAAAGCTGTCAAAGAGAAAATTGACCTCTTAACAGCTCATAAAGGTAAACAAAATAAAATTGTAGCAGCTTGTACCACAGCAGAAATTAAATTCATTATTTTCTTATTTCCTTTTTCTTAAATAAGTTGTAGATATTAGATCCATTGGGGGCATTGCAGGAAGGAGATGAGAAAAATAAAATTGTACATGTACCACAGCAGAAATTAAATTCATTATTTTGTTGTTTCATTTTTCTTAAATACATTGTAGATATTAGACCCATTGGGGGCATTGCAGGAGGGAGGGGGAGAGAAGGATATGCTGAAATCAGCATACATCATATACTAGCATCAGATTGGAAAAGCAATGTTTGAGTCGGAGGAAAGTAGTTTGCTACAGATGTTAGGACTCAAGTGCTCCATAAGCAATTGCCATCATTACTAGGGGATTTGTTCCCAACTACGTATAATGCTTGAACAAAAGCAACTCTTTTCACTCTTTACAAAAAGTGAATGATACTGTTCCTTACCTTGATCTGTGAATAGCAAGACCAGTGGTTGTTCCTCTTGCTTCCTCTAGCACAGAAGCAGATGAACAAGTGGACCTCCAATTTCTTGCAGCTGTTAAAAAAACTTGGGCTACTCTTACAAATGGGTTCCTTTCTTCCTCTTTAAGACTGTAGCGATATGTCCTAGTACCAAGCAAGAAAAGGACAACAGCCACTGCCATAATAGCACATGGAATACCAAAGCCAAGACCCCAATTCAAGTTATCCTGAATGTAATTCAAAATCCAAAGACTGAAGGCAGTACCAAAACATAATGCAAAATACCACCAGTTGAAGAAAGAGCTCCTTGACTTGCTCTCTTCTGGGTGGCATTCATCAAATTGATCGGCTCCAAATGCTTGTACACATGGTTTGTGCCCTCCTTGTGCAATACCCACCAGATATAAAGAGGAGAAAAAAAATATGACATTGAAAGAAGAAGAGTAGCTTTGTGGAGGAAGAATAGATGATATAGTTAACAATCCAAGCCCCTGCCAGACCAAAAAACCACAAATAATTAGTTAAACAACTACATCTCTACTGTAAGGCTCACTAGTCATGCTTATAAAGAATTGATCAAGAAGCCAAGCAGTAAGAAAATAAATTTATGAAGGATTGAACTCAAAAGATTAAAACAAAATATCACCTTAAGCCATTGCAATGCAATATAGATGCTTTGTAGTAACAATGTGAAGTCTTGAGAGAAAACAGAATACTTAAAAATTCATTATTGAGTCCAAAAATCCATCTTCCAGAGAATAATAACAAGTTTATATGTAAAATAAACAAAACTAAAATTATTAAACTGTCCAACCCTAGGCTATAATATAGTTAAACTACTCTAACATTTCTCCTCAAACTCATGGTGTAGCTGCAACAAGCGTCGAGAGTTTGCTAAGCAGGAAATAAATTGGCTGAGCAGTATGGAACCTGTAAAGAAGTTTGCAAGCTACAAAGACAAAGAGACAAAAGGTAAGAAAATGGTGCCATGTTGGATGTGATGTGGATGAGATGATAATTAATCTTATGTTTTTAGCCCACTCATCAAAGACTAAATAATGAGTAATTTGGATAGCACTTGCATTGTCACAACAGATAGGAGTTGGAGCAATAAGTAAAATACCCATGTCGATGAGCTCAAAACCATATAATCTTAGTTGCAATGGATACCATAGCACAATTCTCAACTACTGTAGAAGATCCAGAAACAACTTTTTGTTTCTTACTCTTCCAAGAAATAAGAGAATCACATCAAAAATGCATAAACTTGTAGTAGATCTGCAATCTGTGTGATTGCTAGCCCTATCAGCATCAAAATATACATGAAGCTCCAAAGTTGATGCAAATAGAAAAAGGGAGAATTTGAAACATAGCACCTCAAAGATACCAAAAGATAGAAAGAACAACGGCCCAATGAACAGTTAGGAAAAGTGACAACCAGGTTAACAAACTGCATATACAATATCTGGCTAAATAATAGTTAAATAAACCAAGCTACCGACAATAATTCAATATAATGTAGGATCCGACAATATAGTACCATTGAAAGATGAGTATCTAGCATTAGTCTTACCAATAATGCGAGTTCATTGAAGAATATCCATAATATACTTGAACTAAGAAAGCAGAACCTTTAGGAGAGGAAGCTACATCAATGGCTAAGAAGTCATATATAAGGCCAAAATCCTTCATCTCAAATTGATGAGCTAATTTCAACTTCAATTGCACAACTCCATTAGTATCATCTCCTATAATAATCATGTCATCAACATATGTGAGAGAATAATATGAAGTGCAAATAAAGACCTAAGAAACATAGTTGAATCATGGTAGCCGGGGCAAAAGTGAAGAAAGGCAATGAAAGTAGAGAATTTATCAAACCAAGCTCAAGGGACTTGTTTGATAGAAAGGCAATGACACTAGGATCTGACAATAAAGGGCTTTCTTGAGTCTACATACCTTACTTTGTTTATGAGCAACACCTAGAAAAGGAGTCATATGCACATCCTCTTTAAGTTTCTGATTCAAAAAAGCATTATTCATATCCATTTGAGACCTGCTCCATTAGTAGGCAAAAGCAATTGCCACAAGAGTACAAATAGTAGATCTTTGAAACAGGGGTAAAAGTCTCCTCGTAATCTACAAAAAATTATTGAGTAAATCCTTTTGCAACCAATCACTCCTTATACATCTCAACTAAGGGTGGCAATTATTGACACGACACGATAACCTTACTCAAACACGACACAAAGTTAATGGATTTGGATTTAGTATAAATAGGTTTGTGTCAAAATAGGGTAAAACACAAATATACAAAACTAAAATATAGGTCATATACAGGTTAACCTACTAAACTCAAAAATGACCTATTTAACACGATTAAAAATAAGTTAATCAATAATTTATAAATAATTTAATCTTAATTTTATATATTTAATAAAATTTTAATAATAATTTTTTTAAATTTTCATGAAAAAACAAATGAATTATTTATATTTTATACTTTATCAATATTTTTAAAAATTGATTTTAATGATTAATTAATGCTTATGTGATATATTTAATTTTTTTTAAAGAAAAAGTTAATTATATTATACTTTTAAAAAAATGTTGTAACTTGACAAAAAATGTTATGCCTAAATAAAAACATAAAAAAATAACTTGGTATCTCAATTTTTTGAAAAAAAAAAAAGTCTCTCTAAAAGTATTATGTCAACAACATATTATCTGAACCAGATATGTCACCCTAGCTAGGTAGATTGATTTAAGTAGGTGGGTTGATCTCTGTCAACAAGTTGATTTAGGTTATGTTTATTATTGACATTTTATTATTGATTTAAATGGGTCAAGTTAATAATTATACATACAAAGATAAGAAATGAAACATGAAATTGATTTATTTAAGTAAAAATAATACTTTGATTGAAAAGATTAAATTAATTATATACTAAAATTAAATATTTCTAGTACTCAATTTTATGTATAATATAATACAGACGATTTCTTTGTTGATGGTAGAGATAATTGGTAGGTGGAGAATAACTATTAAATAAGTCGATGTGGTAGATATTGAGTTTTTTTTTTTCTTTTTTTTTTGAGAGTTAAAATTAGAATTTAGGCAAAATAAGTACAATGCATATATGAATACCAAAACTATAGCTTATTTGACAAAATAATTTATTAGCTTACTTGGTTAATGTGTCAAGTTAAAAACCTAGAGATTCAAGGTTTAAGTCTTAATGGAGCCATTTTTTTAGTTAATTTTCATTGTACTAGAAGCTAATAAACGTGTCTAATTGTGTCATAAACAAGTCACCTATTTATTAAATGTGTCGTGTTCAGGTTTGCATGTCATGGCCATTAATAAATGGATCGTGTTTGGGTTGACATATCATAACAAGATTAATAAATGGGTCAACCCCGTTCATGACCACTAGACACAAATTTCCACCCCTAATCTCAACCAAACCATCAATCTTGGTTTTGATCTTACAAACCCAATGCGAGCCAACAATGCTCTTTCCAATAGGTAAGAGGCACCAAGTCCCATGTATTTGTTTTATGCGAAGAAAAAATCTTCCATGGCTTGATTCCAAAGTATATGAGGTAGGCACACAAATAGATAATGAATAGATGCTAAGAAAGAAGGCAGAAAATGAGGGTGAATAACAAGAATAAGGAAAATTAGGCAGCTAAGTAGGAGGTAACCAGGATCTCTAGCGCAAGAGGTGCTTGGGCGACTGTATAGGTGGATGAAACATTGTTATCTTTAGAGTGTGTCTATCAAAGATATTACCTCCTTTAGAATTCAAAGTATCATGTCTACAAAAATAATCATCAAAAGATGGTAAAACATTTGTAGAATTAAGGTGATGAACTATCATTGTCATTAGCAAATGAATCAATATCAATGATATTGGATCTAGTCAAGATAAGAAAATGAGTAGGAATAGGCAAAAAAAAAAAAGGAATTTGCTCAAGAAACGAAACATAATGAGAAACATAATTTATTTGCAACAGGATCAAAGCAATAATAACTTTTTTGTCCCACACCATAACCAAGAAACACAAAAACTTTTTGTTCCCATACCATAACCAAGAAACACAAATAACATAAATAGCAAAGCACGCAGCCAACTTATTCAATTTTTGCATGAAGTCAAAGAATATACCACGTACAACCAAAATCTTAAACAAGAGTAGTCTTGGGCATTACCATATAACTCCTTTAAAGGGGGAAAGACCTGATGCGTGAGAAGTGGGACCATATAAATCAAACGAATTGCAATGAGAACTGCATCACCCCAAAATTCATTTGAGATACTAACAGATACAAGAAGAGAATATGCAGTTTCAACAATTTGCCTTTGTTTCCTAAAGAGCTTTTTGAGACCACAAAGTTAAACTGCAGATAGTTATATCTAACCTAATTATCTTAGTTCATGTAATTTAAAGTCTTCCCTACCTCTTTCATTATCATGAATTGTTAATAGGATGCCTTTTCGAAATGACCCATCCAAAGTTACTTCAATCAATTTGTACAAGTTTTAGCTCCAATCAGAACTATTCCTACTATGTCTTAGACGTCGATCTCTGTAACTTTGTCTATTGATGTTGTACCACAAATCTTCCATAACTTTTAGCTCTTTCTTTTTAACGAGATTTTGTTCCGAAGTTTACAATTGACCTGTAGCCAGAGTTTTTTTCTGAAGAAAGAACAAAATCCATACACTAATAAATTAGGATATATAGCGTATTTTTCGTGTGTAGTGCTAAAAGTGATTCGACAAAATCCTAATTGTTCACTTAACGTTGTTCTAATAGTAATCGCACTAAAGAAATCGGTTTTTTCTATTTTGCAATTGTATTATCACTATGAAAGGCTCATAATAACTTTCTGCCGTTTCAAAAACGATAACTTCCACGAAGCGAACACAAGTACAGAAGCATCAGATTACGATCCAATGGGATACGATTATTACCAGGACGTAAAGCAGCGAAGAGAAGAGAATTGTGCGGTATCGACCGAGATAAGAATCCGCTACAAAAGCCCCGAGAAGAGGCAACATGGAAGCAGCGCCGGACCAAGCGTTGACATTCGCAGCCGCGCTTGCCGTCGATTGACCCAGGGGACCGGTGAGATACGAGATGAGGTTGGAAGAGATACCGTAGTAAGCGAATCTCTCAGCGATCTCAACTCCGATGATGAACGCTGCCGATCTCCAGCCTCCACACCTCGACCGGCTCACTTTCCGGCCTCTGTAATCCACCACTCCTTCCACGGCATCTTCTACTTGTGTCGGAAGTAGCGGCGATTCCATTGTCGCCTCTTCAGCCGCCGCCGCCGCGCCGAAATCTAATTCACCTTATCGGTTGATTTCGCTGGGAAACACCGAGTCTGTTAATGCTTTATAGTTCATTTCTGTCTCTGATGGATAAATTGCATGGAGAGAGATGCTTTTGTCTTTTTTACTTCGCATTTCTTGGGGTATTTCTGACGATTCACGGTGAACGGTGTCATCCAAATGTCATTGTCACGTTAATTTTCCGATGAACTTCCCTCTCATTATATTTTGAACTCCGTCAAATCTTTATTTTTACTTTTATAATATATATTTTATAAATAAATAATTTTATTTTTAATTAAAATTTAATAATATTTAATTTTATAAAGTTAATAAAGTAAACAAAATAATTTTATCATTTTAAAAACATTTATAAAAATAATTTTATTATTTTTATTTTTATCTCATAATAATTTAAATAATAATTAATTTTGAAATGCTAATATATTAAGAAGCTAATACTAATATATATATATATATATATATTTTTAATACCCTCAATGAAAAGTTTCAAAGGTGGCAATACCCTCAATGAAAAGTTCATTTTTTTTTTTTTTATAGATTTTGGGTATAAAAGTATTAAGAAGCTAATATAGTATTGGATTTGTTAATATAATATGTATAATATTTTGAAGTCACTCATATTATCACTTTTATAAAGTGAGTCATGACATTTTTGTCCACACTTGTATATTTTAGAAAAATATGGTAGCCCTTTTATTTCAACATACTTTTTTTTTAAGTAAAGTATGTTTTTTTTTAATAAATTGATAGAATTTTTAATGATTGCCAACAAGTAAAAGAACCTCTATAACATTAAAAAAATGATTTATTAAGAAAATAAGTTAAAAAAAAAAGAATATTTGATTAATTAGAATATGACCAAGATACAATAAAGACAGAACATATATATAAAAGCATAAATCAAGGGCCTAATTTTTTAAACTTATGTTCTTAGGCCGATTTTTAAAATGGATAGAAAGTTTTGTTTTTGATTTCATTTTAAAAGATATCGGATGAATCTTTTTTAAAGGAAGTCAAATCAAAGTGAACAAACATATCCAACTTCATATTTCCACCTCAAAGAGAGTGTGCATTTGTTGAAATGTCCACTTCAAGTATATATACGTACATATATAACGTAGAATTTATAATATAATTAAATAATTTTTTAAAAAAAAACATGGGCTGCGTGGTGAGGAAAGTTTAGACAGAAGTAGCCGTCCATATATGGACATGCGGTCGTCACCGGTGATGGATAAGTAAGCCTTCGCACATTCAATGCATGTACCCTGGCCTCTTTTATTTTATCTTTTCTTTTAATTTTTCCTTTGTATTTTCATTTGTCAATCACAAAAAGTTGCAAACTTCCCAATCTTAGGGTTCCAACCAATTCAAGGCCCTTTATAAAAGCATGGGAAGTACCTATCAAGGTTGGGTTAATTTAAGTTAACAAAACTGAATGCTTTTTAATTAAAGATATTAAATTCAAGTTATGAGTTAAAAAAAAAAGTTAAAAGAACTCTTTCATTTATAATTTTTTTTAGCTCAAATAGTGATTAGTCTCGAGATACATATAAAACTAAACCAAGATGTAATACTCCACCTTTCGAGACCCATCAATATTAGGCAAAGTTTTATGAATTGCCCTTATTCAATAATAATGATATATTTATACAACTACATAAGTTATCATCCTCGAGAGACCAACATGTTATTTATGTTCTTTGTCAACAATCTGCACCATGGATCTCAATGAGTATTAAAATAGTCATTATTATATTTAAGACATCTAAACTTTAATCATTATAATTAATATATCCAGAGCATCCAAATAATATTATATCAATAGAAATCAATAAATTTGCCTAATCATAACTTAAGCATTTTAAATACATATAAACATACTCGAATACTATTCTATTAAGGCAATTATCAATATCCAACACTGAGCTATTCAAATATAAAAATAACTGACTCTAAAATAAACCCATTAATCAAATTAAGCCTTATACTTTACAAGTAGTCATTAACGTTGATAAGACTTCTAAGGAATGACACACTCGAATCCTAAACAAAATAAACTAAAATGATCATATGTAATAAATATTAAACTTTTCAAAGGTTTGTAGTGCAACGCATCATCTTCAATTTTCACTTGAAAGAGAAATTAAGCGGTGAGCTCAAAGAGCTCGGGGGATCATACTAATATATCATAAATATTATAAAAGTTAATATATTATACACTCAAATGATCAATCATTAAGCGATTCAAACGTTAAATTGTATACAGTTATCATTAAGATTAAAAAGTTCAACCCTGGTGTCCCACTATGGTCTCGGAGATTGATCATCCTAGGTTGACATTAAATGACTAATCATCCAATTTGGACCTTCTATAAAGTGATATCTAATTATAACATCAATCTTATCAATCAAAGTCAACAATCATGTATGTGATCGAATATCAATTGGTCAAAGCCAATTCTATCAAATATTTGAAACACCCACGATGACCTATTATTGCCAATCATCACCTCAATACGTGCTTCGACTCCTTATTATCTTTTATTTAGTGTAACACAAAAACTGTATTATATAACATATAACATAATAATATCAATATCATGCAATCACATGTAATTATATTTTCATTGAATAAGCATGCATTAATGACTATGTATAATAACAATAAATATGTATGTATGTATGTATGTATGTATGTATGTATGTATATATGTATGTATCGTATCAAAGATATCTTATATAATATCATAAGTATATATAATATTTCACGTTATATTTAATATTGAAAGTGTACATATTTATGTGTATGTGTGTGAAAATCAATATTATATATATGTGAATGTATGTATATGTTTTTAAATTTTAATTTTAGTTGCCAAAAATAAAATAAAATAAAAGCAAATAAGAGAAAAAAGAAAGAAGAAGATTAGAAGAAAAGGATAGGAAAGAGAAACAAAAAAAAGAAGAAAGAAGGAAGAAAAATAGGGAAAGAGGGGTAAGAAAAATAAGAAAAAAGGGGTACCGTGGGCTATAGAAAGAAAGAAGAAGGAAAGGAAGATGAATGAGTCTTTCCTTTATCTGATCTCATTACTTGTCCTCTATTACCACGGGTAGTAGTTTGGTAAATTGATCAGACGGTTGTGAGTAAATATAAGAGAGCAATTGGTAGATAGAGTGACTCAAATAGTAAGTAGGCAATGGTAAAATATTGATGAAGGGAGGGATGGGGTAAGAGGGAAAGTAAGAAAGAGTGAGTACAAACTACCATGGCATGTGTTGGTTGGTAAATACATTGGATCCCCAACTGGGGAACCTATCTTTAGATGGCACGACAAACCACTTCCTTTCTCTTCTTGTCCCACTCTTTTTCTAACAATTATTTTTTCTTCCCGTCCAAACTACCTCCTCTTTTCTTCTTCAAGAAGTAGTTAGTTGTATGGTGATCAGAATCCCACATTACTTCAAATTATTCTTGACGAACCCTGTTCAAGACCTCATTTTTATGGAAGATGGATTGCAGGTAAGTTGTGAAAGAGAAGTAAAAGAAAAGAAAATTAAATCAAGAAAGATTTACCTAATGCAATTTAGTTGAAGTTAATGTTGTTATTATTTGCTAAGTGTTGAAGTAGAAAAAAAATTTCAATTCTTGTTTACTATTGTTTATGCCTCACTTCGGTTGAAGAGAGAATAATTGGAGAACAAAAGAATTGGAAGATAAATGAGTGGAAAGATGATTATTATATAATATGTGTGACGCTATCAGTGTTTTCTTTGATGGGTAAAGAAGTTGTGCGAGATTGAGATTAGAGAGAATGAAATAACATTATTATATTAGAAATTAAATGGTTTGCCACAAGAAATTTGTATCGAATACTATTCTAAAATTTTATCTTTAACGTTAGATTTTTGAGTTGAGGTTGTTTTATTCCTTTATTACTAAATTTAACTATAATATGGATATTTCTTATTGTATATGCTTGCCTTTATTTTTTTAATATTATAATAATATCTTTATTAATAAAATTTAAATATATATATATATTATTAAAAAAAATAACCATGTCGGTCACAATGACCCGGTTTTAGCCGTTCAATAAATTATATTCCTTAAGAAAATGATTTTCGACCCAGTTATTATTATATATATATATAAGCAATAAATGAAAATTGAATGATTGGTTCACAACGAAAATATTTAAAAAATAAATATAAAATATAACGGGATGGAAGGTGGAGGGCGCACGTAGCGCATTATTGAGGGAATTATTTACTTTAAGAGACAAAGCATTGATGTGCAGGGGAATAATGCACGTGAAGCAGTGAAGTAGTGACCATAGGAGTAGGCACTGTAGAGTATAGCTCAAACGATAACGGCAAGTATTCGGTTGGTACGCATGTGCACGTTTTGGAGATCACGTGCTTGCGACCTGCGTGCTATCTGTCGTACGTACGGGCTACGATATGCGGATAGGCTCGTTCATCGTCGCTTTCCTTCCTTTGCAATTTGTATGCATGGATCTATGATCTCCGTGAGGATTATCCACAGCACAACACGGTTTCTAACGACTAATAGACAAATATAATTATTAATTAATAATATATATATATATATTAGTAAAACATATGTGCATTGTACTCAATAAAAGTTATCACACAATTGAGAAAAATATTATAAAAATTTTTGAAATCATTAATATATATTTATATATATATATGTAACTCATTTTTTATTTTGTAATAAACAAAGAGATATTTATTTATTTTTTTAAATTTAAGAAATTAAAGCAAATATATATATTTTTAAAGCGTGGCCAGTTATTCTCATTCTACGACATTCTTTTAATAGATTAAAATTAAATTTTAGTTTAATATGTCAAAAATATTATTTCGAATTCAGCATTGTAGAGTTGAAATTAAATATATTAATATTTTTCTCTTATTTTCTCTCTTAGAAATAGGGGTGTTGATCAACCCGACCAACCCGAACCTTTTGGGTTGGTTTGGGTTAGGTTGCATTAGTTATTTGGGTTGGTTTAAATTTTAAAATGCCTAATCCGAAAGGTTTGAGTTAGGTTGTGGGTTGAATACTTAAAAACTCGAACGAAATCGACCTAATTCAATCTTATTTATTCTTTTTTTTAATTATAAATGCTTTTAAAAATAAATTAAATAAATTTTTAAAATATTTTTATTATATATAAATGATAAACTTATAAGTAACTATTTAAATTGATATGATTATTTATGTTATATCAAATCTTCTTTTTATATAAATACC
>JAJIYU010007655.1:0-18989 GCA_030144865.1 Tinospora cordifolia | reverse complement strand
AACTCAAACCCCAATATCTATGAAGTGGGATCACTCTTGGAAACCCAGTTCAAAATTGTCAATGGTAAACCGGCAAGCCGGGTCGGGGGGTGGAACACACACGATGACACTGTGCAGTCCATCATTGCACCGGTACGTGGATTGAATTACTATTTAATCTTTTCTTAGTGATAAAACACACAATATCGGATTAAACCATCGATGCAACATACACAAAACATAAATCGTTAAATATTTATTCATGACACAATTTATGTATAACATTTATCAATATTCTTAATTTTTAAACATGTATAACATGTATATTCATGGCACATCAAATAAATAAAGCATGCATATTAAAACATATATTCAATCCATCATCTTCAAAACATTATCACACATGCAATACTTATTCAAATTAAAATAAAGAAGTAGAAGTTAGAAGTCACTTCCACCTTAAATGCGTCTCTTCTGCACACCTCTAAAATTCGACAAAGTTTCGTTACTTCAAGGCTTCCAAATACTCAAAAACTCTCAAGGCACTCAAGAACACTCAAAAACACTCAAGAACAGTTCAAGATTACTTAAGAACTGAGGGGATTGCCAAGAAGAAGGCTAGTCAAGAGGGACTAGTATGCTCTTGATTTGGGATGAACACGATGTGAGCATTATGGGTCCTTTATATAGAGTTCAAAATAGTATAGAATGGTCAGTTTCTGGTGTTCTCCTTGTAGGAAACTTGTCAATTATTCAAAATTTTGTGCCCCCCAAGCATAGGAAAATAGCAAGTGCATTGGAATAATTTTTGGAATTTAGAAACCAAATTTTCGAATTTTTTTGGATTTTCTCGGTTAATTTCTTGTTTAATTTCAGATCATTTAATTTGGCACATTGATAATCCTCGATCGTAGCATCAGATCGCGATCAAGATTTTTGGATTTGTTGTGGATCGTTGAATTTCCTTGATCGTAGCACAGATCAAACGCCTTCAATCCTGTCCGTTAGATAAGCCTCGATTGCAGCACGGAAATTCGCGATGAATGAAATCGACGTGGTCCGTTGATCAGCCTCGAGCGCAGTACTGAATCGCAATCGAGATTAACGAACTCGCTGTGGACCGTTGATCAACCTCGAACGCAATACTGAATCGCAATCGAGATTAACGAATTCGTTGTGGACGGTTGATCAACCTCGAGCGCAACATTGGATCGCGATTTAAAAAAATGGCTTTGATCTTCACCGTTGGATGGTCCTCAAGTGCAGCATCAGATCTTGAACATCGATCTGGGCTGCACGATTATCCTCAAGTGCAATGTCATTCATGATCAAAGAATCGAATCTGAACCGTTAGATGAGGCAGATCGTTTCTGGGCCGTTGGATTTCATTGATTCGGTGCTCCTAGGCGCTGTTTTGGGCTTTGCTTTCATTCGTTGGATTGTGTAAATTTGTTTTGGACCGTTGGATGCAGTTTCTAATTACCAATTTGCTTTCTAATAATGTTATTATTCGAAATTTGCCAATTGCACACTTCCTAATTGATGTAAACATGAATTTTTTGCATATTCCCTTCTATTTTAATGACTTCTTAATATTTTTCCTTTTCTATTTCTTTAATATTGTATTTATTAGGTACATTTCTATTTTTTTAATATTTTTAATGCTAATAATTAAATAATCTACATTTTTTATTTCCATATATTTTTATTTATTTCATATTTTATTTTCAGATAATCATTTATGTAATTACTAATATGATGTTTTATTTATTTTAAATAAATACATGCATACTATATTTTTTATTTAATTATGTAAATTTTTTTATATTATTATAATATGTAGTATTAACATTTATTATGCTAACACACACATTAACCTACATATGTGTGTGTGTGTGTGTATATACACTTTATTTCTTTTATTTATTTCTTAAGCAACTCTTTAAATTTCATAATTAATTCTACTAAATTGAAATTTTCATTTAATTATCAAATTAAGGTCTTATTTGTCAATTTGATATTATATCTCCAATATATATTATTTTTCATTTGCCAACCCACAATTTGCACTCAAAGATGTCTTAAAATCTTCGAATTTTTTTTTTACTTAACTTATTTCATTTAATTTCATTAAACTTATTTATCTTTAATTATTTAACAAAATTTTGGGTTATTACAATATCATCTTGGATATTAATCTCCTCCAAATAGATTATGTGTAAGGGATTGAGTTCGTATTTTTTGCATTGATACATAGAACACATTGTGGACTAATGACATTTTGTTTGGTAGGTCTAACTTGTAGGCGTACTCTCCAATTCTTTTAAGTATATCGAATGAACCAATAAATATAGGTGATAGTTTTCCTTTATGCGTAAATCACTTGATTCCTTTCTGAGGACTAATCCTTTCCTTTATGCGTAAATCACTTGATTCCTTTTGAGGACTAATCCTTAAGAATACTTTATCACATGTTTTGAACTCTAGACATCTTATCCTCTTATCTGCATAACTCTTTCATCTACTTTGTGTTGTGGCCAATCTCTTTTGTATCTGTTTAACTTGATTATTCATTTCCTCCACTAAGTTTGGCCTTGTAAGCACATGATCCTCAAAATCAGCCCAGTAAGTTGGTGATTCGCAGGTTCTTCCATAAAGAGCTTCATAAGGAGCCATCTTTATGCTTGTCTGATAACTGTTGTTATTGGCAAATTTCGCCAAGTGTAGATACTTAGTCCAATTGCCCTTAAAATTAAGGACGCAAGATCTCAACATGTCCTCTAGTGTCTGAACGACTCTCTAAGACTGTCTATTTGCCTATGGATGGAAAACAATTCTCATGGTGAGTCTGGTGTCCAACTCCTTTTGTAGACTCTGTTGGAACTATGACGTGAATCAAAAGTCCCTGCTTGACACTATGGTCTTAGGCACACCATATAACCTTACTATTTCTTTCATATAGAGTTCTCTTAGCTTATTAACTTGCTCTGTGGATCTAAAGGGCAAAAAATGTGCCACCTTAGTGAGATGATCCAAAATCAGCCACACAATATCTTTTCCTTTTTGATTCCTAGGTAACCTACTGACAAAGTCCATGATAATGTTATTCTACTTCCATTCTAGGATTGGGAGTGGTTATAACATTCTGATGGGATTCTTGATGTAATACCCCAAAAATTTTATAGAAATTTTGGTAAATTTAAATTAAAAATAATTTAAGCACAATAGACCTTGGAAATCTCATAAAAACATGGTTTAAGATATGTTTAGTCAATGTACAAATGAATTAGCAAACCAGAGCGAAGCATAGAATTTCGCATAGTAACCGTCCACTGGTTACCATGGACTGAAATAAAAAAAATCATAATCACAATGTTCTGGTTATCGTAGTCATTCGTGTGATTACGACGATAATTCGACTAAAACATAGAAAACCTAAGGTCTTGGTTACCGTGGTAATCCTTTGAGTTACCGCAGTAATATGTGAATTATATAAGTATGAACAATGTGCCAAAAAACCCTAATCGTCATTGTAACCCTATAGTCACACACCAACTCTCAAGAACTGATACTAGCAGCCAATAATCAACTTTTCTTCCCTTCCCTACCATTCTAGAATGATTTTTATTCATTCAAATCCCTCTCTATTAGTTTGTGAGCTTGGATTCGTGAAGAACAAGCCCTACCAAGAAGAAGATCCGTGGAGGTGTTGTTCCAAATCATTGTGCTAAGGTAAAATCATGAAACCCGCTTGAACTCTTGTGTTCTTAGCATTGTAAATCATTTTCCTAAGTGTTGACACATTTTTCTTTGAAGCATATGTGATTTGAGGGTTGCAAAACCTTGTTTTGGTGAGAAATGAAGAGGAAATGTGAAGAGCGCTAAGGTATAATGACTTCTTTTAGTTGATGTGTGTTTTAAGCTTAATGTGCATGTATTTGAGTATTAAAAATATGGGAAAAGCACGAGCGAGACAATACACACGAAAGCATTGAACACACGAATCCACTGTTACTGTGGTAATTGATTACTGACCGTGGTAATCAGAAGAAAAAATGGTGGAATGTTGGTGAACTATTACATTATGATTTAAGAGATCTTGGGAGACAACGCTAATATAGCGCGAAACAAAGGCCCAAGGAAATAAGATATAAAGGTGGAAGTGATTACCTTGCTCCCTAATATTATTTAAATTTTAATGCTGAATATGTGATATTTACATTGTTTTAATGCCTAGAAGCATGCTAGGATGTTGATTAAATGATTTGTGAATGAATGTGTACACCTTTAGAATATATGAATGTTAGAATAACATGAGTTATATGTCCACGTTCAGTGTTACATGCTTTTACGCTTCTATGAAATGATTGTTACCTTATTTATGCTTTACGAAATAATCAACATGAATACTCTATTGTGCAATGATGCATTATACATGATAACTATGCTTGTTATGAGATGTTTGTTGATACATAAGCAATGATAAATTTAGAGTTGAATCACTTACCATCGTAGTGGTCCATGGGGGATCATTGTGGGTGTTCTCACGATAAGGAACGATGAGTTTTCCCCTAGTTCCTAATGTGAACTATGGGTGTGACCCTAGTTCTTTGGTAATAGAGCGATGGGTGTGACCCTGGTTCTCGGGTTGGGTAATGGGTGTGCTCCTATCCCATTGGAATATGATATATAGTGCATTTTTCTCGACTTTTTTGCCATGATGACGATGAGAGAACACTAGGATTAGGCCTTTCAGTCTAATTAACAACAGATGAACAACTGAATGTTTGAAATGCCTAATGTTTTATAAGTGATTTCATGTTTTGTGTTTGATTTAAATAATGTTATTAATGTACTGTGTATGATCAACTGGGTTCTCGAGCTCACCCCACATCTTCATTTCAGGTGACCTTTGAGGCGGTTCGTGTTACTAGTATTGTAGAATACTATAAGAGCTGCAAACCTCACTATTGAGGTCATTGTCAGGGTTCTTTGTTTGGTAGTTAGTTTAGATTGGATGTATGATCCTCCCGACTAGTATTGAATTATTAATTTTCTTTATGGATTAGATTTTAGCTACATAGGCCATGTTTGAATATTTCAATTGGAAACTTGTCCATGTTTATTTGAATTCAAATGTAGAAGTCAATGATTTAACTATTGATGATTGCTGCATGCTTTCTCGATGTTACTCTTTGGTGAGTCCAGGAGTTTGATTATTTATTTATATGAGTTCTGGTATGTCTAGATAACGTTTAATGAGGATTGAATGTGATAAAAGTAACGTCCCAGTTCTCGGCGGATGATATCTGTGCTGACATTTAATGGTGCATCTTTCCATGCGTGACATACGTGATAGAAATGAAGGACTGAGAACCGAGGTGTTACACTTGCGCTTTGCCTTCACTTGCTGACAAGTTAGGTACTTAGAAACATACTTAGCTACATCTTTTTTCATTCCTTGCCACTAGTAGGTCTTTCAGAGGTTTTGATATATCTTGTCACCGTTTGGATGCAACATGTACTTGGTCTGATGAGCTTCTTCTAGTATGGTTTGCTTACTCTATCCATTTTGTGGCACACAAATTCTATCTCCAAGCCTTAATATATTCTCAGCATCCATCCTGAAATCCGGATGTTTGCCATGTTTAGCTCCTTTGATCATATCAATGATCTATTTATCTTTTTTCTGTTCATCTCTGATCCGATGCAAGAGATTCGCTGGCAAGTCATATTATAGATGTATGTCTTTATTTCATCTAATGTCACACCCAACTTATTATCCTTAACTAATTGGTACATTTGACATTTTTCTTCATCTTGTTTGTTAAATTTTCTACTTAAGGCATCTGCCACCACGTTGCCCTTTCTTGGATGGTAATGTAGTTGAAAATCATAGCTTTTCAGAAATTCCATCCATCTTCGCTGCCTGAGATTTAAGTCCTTCTAGGTGTAAATATACTTCAAACTTTTGTGGTAAGAAAATTGGTCAAACCTTTCACCATTAATGTCGTGTCTCCTAATCTTTAGGGCAAATATAATAGTTGCTAATTCTAGGTCATGTGTTTGATAATTTTGTTCATGGATCTTAAGTTGTCATGATGCATAAGTAACAACCTTTCTTTCTTGCATCAATATTGCACCCAATCCCTTTTGCAAAACATCAGTATATAAAACATATCCAACACCATGTGTAAGAGTGACCAAGATGGGGGATAAAGTTAATTTTCTCTTTAATTCTTGAAATGATTGTTCACATTTCTCATCCTAATTGAATTTGACTTCTTTCCAGGTTAGTTTGGTCATGGGTTCGACTAAATTTGAGAAATCTTGGATGAATCTCTTGTATTACCTAGCTAAGACTAAGAAACTTATGATTTCCATCACGGTCCTAGGTTGCTTCCAGTTTGTGACAATGTCCAATTTATCAAGATCTACCGAGATGCCTTCTGCTGATACTACATGGCCAAGGAATTCGAATGTTTTCATCTAGAATTCGCACTTATTGAACTTTGACATATAATTGGTCTCTTTTTAGCTTCTCCAAGATAATCTTCAAGTGTTCTACATGTTCAGCTTCCATCTTGGAGTAAATCAGGATGTAATCTACAAACACTACTACAAATTGGTCAAGGTACTATCTAAATACTCGATACATCAGATCCATAAATGTTGTCAGTGCACTGGTCAACCCAAATGGCATTATTGTGAACTCGAAGTGTCCGTATTGAGTTCTAAAGGTTGTCTTGTGTATGTGTGATTCTCGGATCCTAAACTAATGGTATCGTGACCCAAGATCAATCTTTGAGAAATGTGTGGCTCTTCTCAATTGATTGAATTGGTCATCTATCCTTGGCAAATGATACTTATTCTTTACTGTTGCTTGCTTCAATCTCTGATAGTTGATACACAACCTCATAAAACTGTCTTTTTTCTTCACGAATCACAGTGAATCTCCCCACGGTGATTCACTTGGTCTGATGAATCCCTTTTCTTGGAGCTCATCCAGCTAAGTCTTTAACTCAATCACCTTTACTAGTGCCATTTTGTAGGGAGGAATGGCTACAGGGTCAAAACTAGGGTGAATTTCAATCTTGAATTCTACTTCTCTAGCTAGTGGTCGTCTTGGCAAATTTTTTGGGAATACATCTTCATAATCTCGAACCATTGTTAGGTTCTGGATTTCCTTCCATTCTTTAGTACCCTCTTTTAAGAGATTCTTGAAGTTTTTTTCTTGCCTTATGCAATTTAGCATTGCCATCGTCAGGCTTCTATGTAATCTTTACATATTGCTATTGATCTTAAGGGTATCTCCTATGGTTATTTTCTTCTTGGGACAATCTGTTTGTGCCTTATACTAGGTTAACTAGTCTGTTCCCAATATTACATCATACCTAAAAAATCAGAGTACACAAAAATTGGTTGAAATCAACTTATCTCCAAATCTAAGGTCACAACTATTCATTCTTTTCGAGGTAACTGTAGTTCTTATATGTGTGGATACATTCAACGTCATACACAAGGGGTTTGTTACTAGTTGTAACCTATTGGCTAATTGTTTAGCAACAAAGGATTTGGTAGCACCCAAATCAAACAAAAGTTTCACAACAACATTAAATAACATGAATGTACCTTCCATTGCAGGGACTTGCTCCTCCTGAATATCTGCAATAACAAACACTCTGGCCTAGTTCTGCCCCTGGTTATTGTTCTGTAGGGGTTGTTGCTGCTATCTCACTTGAGGACATCCATTCTGTCCCCCCTTCCTAATTATACTACAACTGTTACTATTGCTTTTAAGGAGCTTAGGTTTTGGCGGGGCACGGCTTAGCCACATGTCTTGGCTGGTTGTAGTGGTAACATAACCCTTGTCGCTTGGCCTGCACCCTCCGATCCACATGGTTAGATTGCTGAACCTACTAATGATTCTGGGTTGTTTTGTTAGCTTCATTCAGGCAAGTCTTCCTGTTCCCATTCCCTAACTTTTGATCATTTTGTGGTCTTTTATTTCGATTCTTTATGGATTGCTCGAAGTTAATATCCCTTTCTATTAGTTAGGCTTTAACCATTGTTTCCTTGAATGTGGTCAGCCTCAAAGGCACTATCAGCTTCTTGATCTCTACGCGTAGTCCTTCTGTGAACTTGTCGGCCTTGGCATGTTCGTCTCACACAAACTTCAGTGTAAATCTTGACAGTTTAGTGAATTTTCTCTTGTACTCAGTCATTGTCTTGGTTCTTTGAACCAACCATATGAACTTTGACTGAAGTTGTCTAGTGGTGACTGTGGAGAAGAGGTTTTCATAAAAATAACTTATTAAATTCCTCCTACGTCATAGTTGAAACGTCAGTCTTTGGATTGTTTATTGCCATCTCCCACCAGTGGTAAGCAGGTCTAATGAACTGGTGCACCGCTAAGGCTACTCGCCTAGGACCAGATACCCCTAAGGAGTTTAGGTGCTTGTTTATCTCAAAAAACCAAACATCCTCTGCCATGTGGTCCACCTTGCCCTCAAATGTCATTAGACGTAGTTTCTGAAATTCAGTCAGTGGGTTTCAGTGTTCCTTGTCATCAGTGACCATTTAACCTGGTGCTATTGGACCATTTGGTAATGGGGCCTAATTAGCTGAAGGCTGAGGCTGTGGCAGATTCTGTGCCTGAGGTAGTGCCCTTGTAACTTGCTCAACCACCTATTGAGTGATCTACGCCAGCATCTTTGGAGACAAAACTGCTCCAATGGGAGTTGCTGCTACCACGAGTGTCTCCTGATCCGTTTATCCAGACTCATTAGTGTTTTTCGCCCTTGTCTTGTTTTCGATGGTTTTTACCATTATCTACAAGTCAAAAGCCATTTTAGTATCTGATAAAGTATCATGATGGAGAATGATAATCTCAATTTAAATTAATCCAGCTGTACACAAACCATCTTCCCTTATCCTTAAGATGCAAAATGTCTTTCCAGAGTTGTGATAATAACCTATCTTTCCTAGGTTATTCGTTACATCAATTTCCTCAGGTTTTCATGGCGCTAACATGACGCTAGATTCATGTTTTTAGGTTCTGGATTTGTTCAGTGACCTTTCAGTTCATGCTTCTAAGTTTTGTTTGAGAATTTTCAAGGTCCTCTAATGTTGTTGGGTAATGGGTTTGAGTTTTATGATCAGAAGACAAGTGGTATACATATTCATTTAAATAAAGGTAGCATGCATTCAAACAATTATTCAGTCATACAATTTCATGCTAGCATAGTGAAATTCCAAGCTTCCATCTATGCCTTTGAGTTTGAGCTTCCCATATCACTCTTGTCTGATGACACAAGCTTCCACCCAGAGATCTCACTATACCCAAATAATTTTGTAAATGTCTCAACGACTAAGGCCTCCTAAGCCCCACGATATTCAATTGTTCCATACCAACTAAGCATAGGGAAACAAGCTCTTCCAAAGTCACGGATCATTCGCCAAACATGGTTCGTCATTCTCCAAGTCTAGGATTCCTCTACACCCCTGAATTCTTACACGACCCATACCATGCAAAAACTAGAGATATTTCCCAACCTCGTGTTCTAACCAAACAAGTGTTTTGTTTTCAAACATTTTAAATCTCTAACCTATGTCCTAGAATGTAACACCTCAATTCTTGGTCCTTTCATTTTTATCGCATCGGCGTCATGCATGGAGAAGTGAGCCCATTTTACGTTAATTATCAGTACATGTGCACAGTATAGTGAAACTCTGACTATGGTAGTGTACCAAGATAGTCTGTGCATCAGTTGCATTACAATAGTACACTACGGCGGTAGTCATGAGGTTTCTCGATGAATTGCAAATTCGTGCGTGTTCTTCTTCACCTCATTTCCTCTCATTTATGGTACTTCAATACACTAATACTAGGCTTAAAACATGTATCATAATTGAATGGAAAACATAATATACCTCGTTGTATTATCTTGTTCTTTGTTTGCCTTAAAGAAACATTTCCAACAATTCTAATGATCTTTTATACTAGGAGAAATGTGCATACACTTAGAATAACACGAAACCGTGATTAGAAACAAGTATTATGTGTCCAAAATTGTGTTTACCTTGTTTGCCACTATTTTCGAGGTTGCAATAACAAAACTTTTCACCGATTATGGAATCTTTCTTCACTCCTAGTTTGTGAGGCTATTGGGAATGATTAGAAATGGTTAAAGATTACTCTAGAACTTATCTGAGAAGGGGAAAGATCGATCAATGGCAGTTGGGTAAGGCTTGTGGAGGAAGTAGGGTGACTGCACAAAGATTGGATGATAAATTAGTGTTTCTTTGTGCTAATATTTCATATATAATCACGTATTACTGCGGTAATGCGATACACTACCCCGGTAATCATGCGTTACCGTGGTAGTCTACTGCAGTAACCAACACAACAACATTTTTCTTCTTCTTTGTGAAATTCGCATACGTTATCGTGCTAATTCAAATCACTACTGTGGTAATTAGACCCTTTTGTGTTATTTTCTATTTTGTCAATATTTTTCATGTTTATCCAAATTTATATATATATTATATTTATTCTAGGTTTATTAACGCTTGTATTGTGTGATTATGAAGCATTTATAAGTTTTATTCATTTATTTAAATAATTTTATATTTATTAACTCCAAAATTTTGTAAATGGTTTATTAACTTTGGGGTATTACAACCTACCTCTTAAAAGAATCTCGTCCTTGAAATTAGAAAGGATGAATTTACTTGTATGATGTTGTCCCATCAGATGTTTTTGGCAAAGAGATCTGGTTATTTCATTTGCATATCACTCTCGAACTCTTAGATTGCCTCTCCTAGGTTATGATGTCTCCATAGAACCTTGACTAGAAGTATGTCTTTTGTTCTGAGACTTTGCACCTTACGATCTAATATCCTAATTGTTGGTTCTTCGTAGGTTGCATCATCCCTAATATCAATTTCCTCTTGGTGTATGATGTTAGAGGGGTCTGGTTCGTACTTCCACAGCATCGATACATAGAATACATTGTGGATTGAGCACATTCTATTCAGCAGGTCCAACTTGTAGGCACATTCACCAACCCATTTAAGTATGTCAAACAGACCGATGAACCTTGGTGATAGCTTCCCCTTGATTCCAAACCGTTTGATCCCTTTTTGGAGGCTGATCCTCAGAAAAACTCTGTCACTTGGTTGGAATTCTAGAGGTCTTCGCCTCTTATCTACGTAGCTTTTTTGCCTACTCTGAGCTGTGGCCAACCTTTTTTGAATCTGCTTTACTTGTGTGTTCATCTCCTCCACTATTTCTAGTCTTATAGGGTCTACTATAGAGTGCTTCATATGGAGCCATTCGAATATTTGCCTAATAACTGTTATTATAGGCAAATTCTACTAAGTGTAAACACTTGCACCAATTGCCCTTGAAATCAAGGACACAAGTTCTCAGCATGTCTTCTAGTATTTGAATGATTCTTTCTAATAACCCATTGGTCTATGGATGAAAAACAACGCTCATGGTGAGTCTACTTCCTAGCTCCTGCAAACTTTTTCAGAATTGAGATGTGAACCTGGAATCTCTGTCTAACACAATGGTTTTGGTGACACCATGTAGCCTCACTATTTCTTTAACATATAGTTCTCCTAGTTTTCCAACTAAATTTGTAGATTATATGGGTAGAAAGTGAGATACCTTTGTCGAACGATCTACAATCACCCATATGGTGTCCTTCCCTTTCTATTTTTGGACAAACCACTAACAAAGTCCATTGCAATATTATTCCACTTTCATTCTGGTATTGGAAGTGGTTGCAACATTCCTGAGGGTTTTCTATGTTCGGTCTTTACCACTGACATGTCAAGAATTTACAGACATACATGGCTATGTCTTTTTTCATGCCTCTCCACCAATATACTTTCTTAAGGTTCTAATACATCTTATCACCTCGTAGATGCAATGTGTATTTGGTTTGATGAGCTTTGTCTAGTATAGTTCTTCTACTCTGTCCACTCTCAGGTACACAGATTCTATCCCCAAGTCTTTGAGTACCTTATTCATTAATTCTAAAGTTAGTGTGTTTGCCCCATTTAACTCCCTCTATTAGATCAACGATCTGTTTATCTTCTTTCTGTTCATCTCTTATTTGGACTAAGAAATATGGTTGGCAAGTTATAGCATACAGATATAACTGATCCCCGTCTAAAGTTATACCCAAGTTATAATCACTAATCAGTGGGTACATTTGCCCCTTTTCTTCATCCCTCTTGTTGAACTTCCTGCAAAGTGCATCAGCTACCACATTAGCCTTTCATGGATGATGGTGCAGTTGAAAGTTATAGTCTTTAAGAAATTTTATCCACCTCTGCTGTAAAAGGTTCAACTCATTCTGGGTATAAATATACTTTTGGCTCTTATGATTTGAGAATAAATCGAAACTCTCCCTATAGAGATAATGCCTCTAAATCTTCAATGCAAACACAATTGCTGCCAAGTTTAGATCATGGGTGGGCTAATTCTGTTTGTGGACCTTCAATTGATGAGAAGCATAAGTTATTACCTTCCTATCTTACATCAGCACATCACCCAATCTGTTCTGTGAAGCATTAATATATATAGCATATCTCACACCGTAAGTTGGTGTGACTAAGATGGGTGCTGAGGTTAACCTTTTCTTCAGCTCTTGGAATGGTCTATTGCACTTTTCATCCCAAATGAATTTATCTCCTTTTCTAGTTAACTTGGTTATTGGTCTGGCTAGTTTCGAGAAGTCTTAGATCGATCTATGGTAATATCATACCAAACTTGGGAATCTTCTGATTTTTACTTCTAGTTTGATACCACCTCAACTTTCTCAAGATCTACATATATTCCTTCTGTTGAAATAACATGGCCAAAAAACTTGACTTTCTTCGTCCATGACACACACTTGCTAAATTTAGCGTAGAGTTCATTTCTTCTAAGCATTTCCAAGACAATTCTCAAGTGTTCTGCATGCTTAGTCTCTAATCTATAGTATATCATAATGTCATTGACAAATAACACAACAAACTGATCTAGATATTGCCTGAAGAATTTGTTCATCAAATTCATAATTGCAGCCAGTGCATTGATCAAACAAAACGACATTACTATGCACTCGAAATACCCATATCAAGTTCTAAAGGTTGTTTTGTGTGTATCAGACTCCCGGATCCTCAATTAGTGATATCTTGACCTCAGATCGATTTTGGAAAAATGAGTGGCTCCCTTCAACTGATCAAACAGGTCATCTATCTTAGGCAATGGGTATTTTTTCTTTATCATTACCTGGTTTATCCTTCGGTAGTCAACACGCAACCTCATGGATCCATCCTTCTTTTTCACAAACAGTATTGAAGCTCCCCATGGTGACTCAATGGGTCTAATAAATCCCTTTTCATAGAGCTCATCTAATTGTGTCTTTAGCTTAATCAGTTATACCAGTGCCATCCTATAGGGTGGAATGGATATAGGATCACTGCCTTGGTGCAACTTGATCTTGAACTCCACCTATCTGTGTGGTGATAATTTAGGTAGATTATTTGGGAATACATCTAGTGAATTCCCATACTACAAATTTATCTTGAATTTTTCTTAGATTTTTCAACATCCTCTTCTAACAATGGTTTGAAGTTCTCTTTCTATTTTAAACTGTTTGAAATGGCTCAATCAGGTAGGTAACACAACTCTCCATGTCTCCACTTATCTTGAACACATTCCCAGAAGGCAACATCACTGTCACCCCCCGCTTCTGGTAGTTTATTTGCGCGTGATATTGGGTCAACCAATCCATACCCAATATGACATCATACTCATGAAAAGGAAGAACATTGAGATTAGCTGAAATGTAATACCCCTAAAGTCAATAAATGAATTATAGAATTTTGGGAGCTTTAAATATAAAATAAAATAAATAAATAATTTAGAAAATTATAAATGTTTCACAGTCATGAAATACAAGTGGAAATAAACTTGGGATAAATGTAAAAATTAATAGAAAATTTGGAGAATATTAAGAAGACGCCAAAAAATAACACAAAGCCTTGATTACCACGGTGATGAATTGAATTACCGCTGTACTGCTCGAAAGAAGTAGAAACGCATAAAAAATGACATCATTTTGGTTACTGCAATAATGGAAATCGTTACCGTGGTAATGCTTGAGAAAATTGAAAATTTATGCATTCTGGTTATCACGGTAATATGTCAAAAACCTTAATTTTGATATGTTAATCATGCTATTACTGTTGTAATTGGAGTCATTATCGCGGTAATATGTGAAAACTATATATATGTGCAATTTGTGTGCATAAACCCTAATTCTCAGTCATTCGGATACTCAGTCACGCAGAAACCCTACTCAGCTGTCACAAACTGACCCTTCTCCTTCCCAAAAGTGTTCTAGAGTGTTCTTAATCTGTTTCAACCCTTTCCAACTAGATTCTAAAGCAAGGAACGAAGGAGAACTGCTTATTGGTGAAGAGTTCGATTGGTGGGATTGAATGAATGAATTACATACAAGGTAAGACATTCATTTTACACAATATACATGTGTTTTCATCATTGACTCGCGTTCTCTAAGGAGATGCATGCTCCCTTGATTTAACAACTAGTTGGAAGTGTTTGAAACATTCTTTTGAGGGGAACAAAGGAAAGAACATTTGGAATCGAGGTATAATACATTTTATTCGGTATAATGCTTGTGTTAAGTCTAGTATTGGCTTATTGAATCATTGTAAATGAGAAGACATGAAGGAAACTTGCACGAATATGCAATTTTTAGAAAATCGTCTGACTACTGTGGTAAGGGACGCGATAAAACACTGTTCACGTGAAATCCTCTCTGCTTACCGCGGTAACACATGTTGCATATTCTAGAGACCATGGTAATGCATCCTAGACCCTGTTTTTGAGTTTTCATTCACAGATCTAAGTTATTGTGGTTGTACCCTTCTCTACTGCGGTACACAGAAGAATAACATGATAATACATACCTAATATTACCGAAATGCACACCAATTGCTACTTAGATTAAGTGGACATTGAATCATAGTTTAAGGATACTAAACTATGATATCAAACCATTATAGGTTGAGGATTCAAAACATTGGAACAAGGATTAGAACAAGCGAAGCATAGCAACATGTGGAAGTGACTATCTAAACTCTTTAGTATTATTTTGGTTCGAATATTGAACATGATTGTGTGTTTATTATTAATCATTGTTTAGAAGTATGCTAGGAATGTGTGCGATACTTATGAATGCCTATTTGTCTTTTATGTGGGTTTATAGCATGCCATACCTTGTACGAATGTTCAATACAATTTAGAATCTATGTTATGCATGCCATGTGATGAATGGTATGATTAATGTGATTACGGGCATGATAACTTGTCTATTTATATCCATTGGTTATTTGTATTTGATATTTGAAATGTGGATATGCTTGTGGTCATTAATCAAAGATGATAAAGAGAATTAATCACGTACCGGAACAATGAAGCAGATACTATGGCAGTAGTCTTACATCATCGTGGGTATTCCTAACCCTAGGCGGGTCTCTGTTTGAAATGGGACTGAGAATCCAAATGAGACTTCACTTCTTAGTTTGATGATCGAGTGAGATATCAACCCCGAGATAGGGTTTTGGAGTGTGTAATAGGCCTTGGGCGTTACATTGAGTACTTCGAACCTGAGTTGGAATACCGAGGGAGAACCCCTTTCGGTTATAATGTTAACTCAAACAATTGAATCGTTGAAATGCTCAATGCTTTACAAGTGCTTGCATGTTTGTATTCTAATTAATATAATACTCGAGATGTTTTTTGTGTAAGATCCATTGGGCTCTTGAGCTCACCCCCACGAATCTATTTTTTAGGTAATCATTGAAGATACTTGCTCACAAGTAAGTAATTGGCTTTCATTAGAGTAGTTTGATACAATCAACTATTGGGGTTGTTTAGTAGTAGGAGTTTACTTTTGCTTATAGTTGTGTGGCATGAAATCCACATTTCATTTATGTTTAGTTGTTTTGTTTATTGACTTTGGCAATGGGGCCAAGAATTTGGTTATTGATTCATTTTGAACTCTGGCCATATGGTCGGAGTATTTCATTCCATTTTTTATGATTATAATCATATGGTTAATTTTAGTTAACAAGTCATCCCCATGTCTAATTCTGCATAAGGTTATTATTTATGTTTCCGCACTCTGATATGAATTGGGATGGTGTGAGAAAGGAAAGAAACACAAAAGTAATGCTTTCGATTTCGAATATTGGTGGCAAGAGTGACCGCACCTTGTGATTGATTTTGTTTCGAGGTGAGAGACGAAGACCCCCAGTCAGCGGCATATGGGACAGTGTTTGGGGGCCAGGTGTTGCATGAAATCAACTTATCTCCAAATCTAAGGTGACATTTACAAAATTTTATGAAGTTTACTGTGGCCCCTATGGGTGTGGCTACATGTAACATCATAGGCAATGGGTTTGTCGTCAATTATAATCTATCCATGAAGTGTTTATAAATGAAAGACTTAGTAGCATCGAGTTAAATAAGACTTTTACAACAAGATTAAATAGAAGAAATCTGCTTTCCACTGTAGGTGCAAAATTAGCCTAGGCTTCAGCAGCATAAAGTCTGGCCTAGTTCTGTCCTCGGCCCTGATTTTGATTCTGCCCCTGATGCTATTGTGGTTGGGGCTGCGGCTGTCGCGACCCCTTCGCAGGTGACGTCATGACCGACACAAAATTCTCAAACATGTCAGAACTCTGACATGTCCGAAAATCCTGTAAGCCTTCCTAACCAAATCACCCAATTTTTTCTAAAAATTTTGATAGAGTCTCCTCTAAAAATATAACATTTCACAAATTTCAAAACACTTGATAATCAAAATCAATATACAAAACCACATATTTTCCTTCATCCACATAACCATACATCCACAAAATCCATCATTTGTTCTAATAATACATTCAGATGACAACACATTTATATCCATTTCCCAAAATAATAATTTAACTAATGTTTACACTTCTCACATACTATTAACTTCAAAAAAACCCAATAACCATTTCGCATCATCTTCCCTTTACCTTTCCTATCAGAACCTGGAGAAAATGATTGAGAGTGGAGTGAGCAAACAACAAGCTTAGTGAATAATCTAACTTATGGTATTATACAACCATCATATGTATAAAAACATGCGAAGTAAAACAAATTCAAATCACTTGTGAAATGAAGTAAACATAACATACATGCGTCATTTAATGTGTAAACATGCATTTGATTTCAATAACATGCACTCTTTTAAAACATGAGTCGTCTCCCTCCTTCCAGATAACAAAGCAAATTTGCTCCTCACTGTGCAAATGAGGACTGCACCGAACATCTAGTTATCCAATTATCTACTCATTTTTATCTTATTCATCTCATGCCAGGAATGCACCAACCAAGATTACCATAACGGTCAATCCTGTGAGTCTGTTCCCAGAGACTATGACCAATAAAAATGCTGCCATGTCAATAACCTATTTAGGTACGTCATTGATATGCTATAATGCATCAAAATTATTTTATGGAATTCAAATACGTATGAAATGCAATATACATCATTTTATTTAATAGAAAGCAATAGTTTAATTTAATACCAACGTCAGATATAATATCACAAGTAAAAATTACTCACAAATTACTGTCCAACTAGTTCCTAATATCGAATAACAATCTAGTTCCACAGCACCAATAAAATCCTGTCATCACAAATCATGTCACATGCATCAAATCAAATTCAACTCATTTGAATTTATTTTATAAATCATTTTTCATGTATTTACTGCTCCTATTTGACTCAAGATATTCATTTAACTCCACCTATTGGTGCGCATTAACTCGAATATGCTTAATAATCTTTAATGTTACTTTTCTGCTTAAATAAATAATTCTCTAACAGAAAATACCAAAAATAAGCTTTTTAATAATATTTTTATTAAAATTTCTATTTTCAATAAATAACCCTATGGGTCATTCGCTTACCAAAATTCCAATTGATATCCAAAATTTATGAATTTGGTGTCGATGGGTATGTATTTTTATTCTCTACACTCCTATGGGTTTCAATCAAGGTTTTATTAGGGTTTGACACCATCAAAACCCCATCCACATGAATTTTCTTACAAAAAGGGTCCCCAAAAATTTGGATTTTCCATTTCACCACATCAGCATACAAAATTATATTCAATTTCTTTCAAATTAAAAATAGAACAACTTTAATCCTGACTGTTACCTCAAACGTTGAGCGAATCGAGTTTTATACTTGTCCAAAGGATTTTCACCTTCCAAAACTCCAAATTCTCTCAAAAACTCATAGATCCTTCAAAAATTGCAAATAAACAGTCAAAACTTTTAGAATTTAGTTTAGAATCACTAATTCATCAATTTAAAAGAGATATCTGAGCTCAATTTGCTCTAAATCATTCCGTGCGTCAAAAACCCCAAATTGTCGATCAATTTTGCGATTTCGATGTTATTACCCTATGGGAATTGATTTGAACGAGTTTAAGGCTTCAGAATCTTACCTTAGTCGCTTAAGATTGCTCTTGATCTTATCTAGATCGTTTTGACTATCTCCGGGCAAAAATCGGATCATCGGTTACCAAAATCTAATGCTCTGATTTTTCTTTCTATTTTTCCTTATCTATTCTGTGATTAAAAATGGGATGAATAGTAACTAGATAAATAGTAACCGCATATGAACAATATCCATGGTTACTATTCATAGAGAAAATTTTTGTCCAATTCCCCCTTTTTTTTTCGAAATCAGTTCAAAAAAGCCCCCATAAGTAACCTTTTTGTTTTTTGATTTTTTTTCAACTTAAAGCAACGTGATTTATTTTATTTCTTTAAATAAACATTTAAATCATGATTCCAAAAATTTTGATATTTATTTAGTATTTTTAAAAATTCATTTATTTCTTCTTCACGAACCTCGTATACATACATACATATA
>JAJIYU010007654.1:0-18955 GCA_030144865.1 Tinospora cordifolia | reverse complement strand
CATCTTCAAAACATCATCACACATGCAAGACTTATTCAAATTAAAATAAAGAAGTAGAAGTTAGAAGTCACTTCCACCTTAAAAATGTCTCTTCTGTACGCCTCTGAAATTTGGCAGAGTTCCGTTACTTCAAGACTTGCAAACACTCAAGAAGTCTCAAGAACACCCAAGAACACTCAAGAATAGTTCAAGATTACTCTAGAACTGAGGGGATTGCCAAGAAGAAGGCTTAGAGAACAAGATGACAATTCAACTCTTATTTCTTGGGATGAGATGAATTGTGAGCATGAGGGGTGTTTATATAGAGTTCAAAAGGGTAGAGAATGGCAAGTTTGGGGTATCATCTTTTGGAAAACTTGCCAATTCTTCAAAATTTCGTGCCCCTCAAGCATAGGAGATTAGCAAATAATTTTTTAAAAAATTTTGGGAATTTAGAAACCAATTTTTAGATTTTTTGAGTATTTAATCGATTTTTTTTGAATTTTTCGGATAATAATCTCGGATCTGCGTATCGAAACCGTTGGATCTTCCTCGTATCACGCATACGTACTCGGATAGGGCGTATCGCATCTGGGCTGTTTGATATTCCTTGAGCATCGTGTTGGATCCTTGATCGTAAGAGGAGCGTGAATTTGGGCCATTCGATTTCCTCGATCGCGGTGTTGGTTCGCGATCTCTGATTAACGAGTTTGCTTTGGACGCTTGGATCGTCCTCGAGACACATGTTTCACAATGAACGAAACTCGTTCTGACTGTCCGATAGTCCTTGATCGTTTCTGGCCGTCTGATTTCCTCGATTGGAGCATCCGTTAGCGATCCTCTCAGAGTGCCTCGATCTGGGGCGTTTGATGGACCTCGAGTGACGTGATTGATAAGAGATATCTCGAATCTGGGCCGTTGGATCGGATGTGTTGATTTTAGACCGTCCGATTTGTGGTGATCCGGTGTTCCAAGGTGTTCGGTGCACTCTTGATCTGGGCCGTTGGATTGCAGATCGTGCAGATTGTTCGATCCTGGCCGTTGATTTCAATAATTTGGTGCTTTTGGGCGTTGTTTTGGGTTTAGATTTCATTCGTTGGATTTTGCAGATTTGTTTTGGACCGTTGGATGTAGTTTCTAATTATCAAATTTGATTTTTAAGGTTGCTATTATCCGAAAATTGTTAATTGATAAAAACTTGATTTTCTTGTATATTCCCTTCTATTTTGATGATTTGCTAATATTTTTGCCTTTCTAATTTATTTAGTATTGTATTTATTAGATATTTTCCTATTTCTTTAATATTTTTAATTAAATAATCCATATTTATCATTTCCATGTATTTTTATTTATTTCATATTTCATTTTCAGATAATACCTTATGTAATTATAAATTAATATTTATATAATGCTTTATTTATTTTTAATAAATATATGTTGACTACACTTTTATTTAATTATATAAATTTTTTTATGTACATATACCTATAATGTGTAGTATTAACATTTATTATGCTAACACACACCTTATTCATACACATATTAACCTATATGTGTATCTATACTTTATTTCTTAAGCAATTCTTTAAATTTAATAATTAATTCTACTAAATTGAAATTTTCATCTAATTATCAAATTAAGGTTTTATTTGCCTATTTTATATTATATTTCCAATATACTTTATTTTTTATGTGCCAACCCACAATTTGTACCCAAAAATTTCTTAAAGTCTTTGAAATTAATTACATAACTTATTTTATTTATTTTCATTAAACTTATTATTTGACAAAATTTTGGGTTATTACATCTAATTTGGCTACTGATTTGTAAACCTCAACCATAGAAATAAGACAAACTAAAAATCCTAGTATACACACACCATGATGCCAAGAATGAAATGTTTCCTATAGATGCATGTGTGATGCCCAAGCAAAGAAATTAATTAGGAAACATGTCATGAGCACAAAATTTGATCTAAAATGGACGTCCTAAGTGATTTAGAAGTTATTCTAAACCGATTTGTGCTCACACACGTAAAAGATACAAAGAAAGATCCAAGGATTATGTGCACACATGATTAGAAAACCCTAGTGAGCACACTTGCCCAAAGCATGTAAGCTGTCCTCTTTGGCTTCTGGAAAGATGCTCACTTTATGAGCTACCCAAGCTGCCCAAGACATCCCTCCCAGCCTCTTGAAAATCTATATAAACCCCCTTGTGCTCACTTCTTCTTTATCCCAAAGCCAGAGTTGAAGTTTCCTCTTAGCTTATTTTATGCCTCGTTCTTGGCAAACCCTTTTCCCTCTCTTATGTTCTTGAGTGATTTTTAGTGAGAAGTTAGGATTTTAAATTACTTTTATATTCTTAAAATTGCTGGTTGTTCTTGAAGTGCATAGAAGAAATGAACCTCTGTCGAATTTTTTAGAAAACGCTCCTTAAGGTGGATGAGATTTCTTATACTTCTACTTTGCTAGTTTGAGTTTCTAGCATGTTCATTCATATTTTATTTTTTAGTTTAGCATGTTTAGTTTTAGTTTTCAACATGTTTAATCATGATTGTATGATTGTTTGGAAAGCATGTTTGATTTGTTTATCTGTATGTCATAAGAAATCAAATCCTGTGCCCAAGAACAAAAAAAACTTAGAAGCATAAACTGTTAGGCCACTAAACAAATTGAGAACCTAGAAACATAAGTCACAATAGTATGAACGTTTGATACTGACAATCTATTCGATTTGTAGACAATGGCTGGAACAAGAAGATATGCTACCTAGTCTACCACTTCTGATGAGACAAAATAGAGGGATTGGGAAATACCTGTTGGCATGGAAGCTTGAACAGAGAATATGATGAATGAAGTTATTCGGAGGGTTATGGATCAACTGATGAAGGCTCTACCCCAAATACTCCCTCAGGCAGTACCTCAACCTCAAGTGCCTGAATCCATCCAGGTTCAGCAACTAGTGCTGGTGGCTCAAGCTCTCGAACTTTAGAGGGCTTAGGAGGATCTGGATGATGAGAAACAGAGGAAGATGTGAATGGAGCTACAAAAGCTCCACCCTCCACACTTTGAAGGAACAACTGATTGTACCACGACATACCATTGTATCAAGAGATGGAGGAGCATTTGAATGTGTTGAAGGTAATTGGGTCAAGACGAGTGACAATGATCGCACACCACTTCAAGGGACTAGCCTGAAGTTGGTGGCGTATGATGAGGATGGACCCTAACACAAATATTGAAGAAATGAGCTAGGAAAAGTTCACGAAAATCTTTTATGAAAAGTTCTTTCCCGAAGCGACATTAAGTAAACTATAGGAAGAATTTGTCCAGCTAAATCAAAGGGACTTAACTGTAGTCGAATATGAGAAAAATTTCACTGACATAGCCAAATTCTCACAGAACTAATTAGAGAAGAGTGAATGAAGGCCAATCGTTTTGCATAGGGTCTCAAGACGAAGATCTGAAAAATTTTAAGGAACCTAAGTCTAAAGATGTACAGGGACATCTTAGAAATGACCCTAACTCTGGAAAAAGAGCTCAACCTAAAACAAAGGTTGAAGGGGAAGAATAAGAGGCCCAGGAATGAAAAAGATCAAGGGGCTCAGAAGAAAAGCAAAAGTAGTGGAAAGGCACCATAGTAGCAGGGGCAGAACATAGACGAGTCAAGGGAGCAAGCAAAGAGACAAGGGTTATGCTACATGTATAGGCAATGAGGCCATATAGCTAGAATGCCAATTAGGGAGGAGGTTAGAATGGTTGTCTTCAAGTCAAGCAACAACAACATAATACCAATCAGGGGCGGAACTAGGGTTGTGGTCAGAACCAGGGCCGTCGCTAGAACCAGGCTAGAATGTTTGCTATTGAAACTCAAGGAGATCAAGTCCTTACAGTGGAAGGTACGTTCTTGTTATTCAATGTTGCTATGAAACTATTTTTTGACTCGGGTGTAACACCCAGGCCCCCGGTTCGTACGTCTCTTGGGCCGCTCGCGGAGATGTGTGCCCATTTGGCAGGAGAAGCCATAGAATAGTTGTTTGCCGAGTACCAGAATGCTACTAAATTAATCTTCTCTTTGTCTCTTTCTTTCTTTCAAAATTATATTTCAAGTTCTTCTTTTAAGTAATGATAAAGTCAATTTAAATAGACAAGATAAATTCTAAGCACATGAAATAGAGTTGCAAAATTACAAGTAAAATGGGAAGCTTCAAAGTTCGAAATTTAAGTAGCCCAAAGATTTATACATAAAGCTTAACCCAAAATGTTAAATCATGTGTAAATTAATTAGCCCAAAAAGAAGAGTGGGCACATGCCCTGTTTAGATTAAATACAGAAAAGAAAAAATATACAAAAAAAAATTTAATAACCTCCCAAGTGAGATTCCAACAAAATAATTAAGTCTTCATTAGTATTGGTTGACTCATTCTGCGTCACGTCACCTTGAAAATAAAAGTTGGGTGAGCTCGAGAGCTCAGTGGATCATATAACACATCACTAGCATTATTTAGACCAAAATATAAAACATACAAACACTTTCATTACATTGGGTCGACAAAAATGATAAAGTGTTTGAAACGCCTTAATGTAATGAAAGTGTTTGCATATTTTGTATTTTGGTCTATATAATGCTAGTAATGTGCTGTATGATTCATTGGGATCTTGAGCTCACCTTACTTTTCTTTTTTTAGGTGACATGTGACGTTGCACAAGTTGACTGATATTAAGGAAGACTTAATTATTTTGTTGAAACCCCATTGGGGAATTTGTTAAATATTTTTTTGTACATCTTATCTTTTCTGTATTTAATCTGAATAGGGAATGTGCCCACTCTTCTTTTTGGACTGATTAATTTACAAGTGATTAAATATTTTGGGTTTATTCATAAATCTTTGGGCTGCTTAAATTTCAGACTTTAAAGTTTCTTATTTTATTTGTAATTTTATAACTCCATTTCATGTGATTAGAAATTTTATTTTAAAGATTTTTTTTTCAAGTCTATTTATCATTACTTAAAAGAAGAATTGGAAATACAGTTTTGAAAGAAAGAAAGAGACATAGAGAAGATTAACTAAGTAGCATTTTGGTCCTCGGTGGACTATCATTTCGCGGCTTCTCCTGCCAAATGGGCATCCATCTCCACATGCGGCTTGAGAGACGTAGGGACCAGGGGATGGGGTGTTACATCGAGTGCTTCAAAATTGTTTATTTTTGAGAAACTAGCTGATATGTTACAACTTGTAACGAAAACACTACTCATAACTTTGAGTGTGTCGACACCAATAGGGACCACTGTTACCTCAAAAAGAATCTATAGTTCTAACCTAACATTTGGAGATAAACTCTTAACGGTTGACTTATGTATTTTACCTTTTTATGGCTATGATGTAATCGTAGGGATGGATTGGTTAGACCAGTACCAAGCCTAGATAGATTGCCCTAAGCAATGAGTGATCATAACCCTACCTTCTGGGAAAACCTATAAAATTAATGGGGAGATGCAAATATTACCGAGGAGTCCAACCTTAGCCATGATGAACTGCTTAAGGCAAAAGAATAAGTTCGAGGAACTATTTGAAGATGAACATATTGAACTAAAGAGAATTCAAGACCTAGTAGTGGTTAGTGAGTACAGGGATGTGTTCCCAGACAACTTACCAGGACTACTACTTGCTAGAGAATTAGAGTTCAAGATTGAACTTCACCTTGGAACCAACCCTATAGGCGTAACTCCTTATAAATTGGCTCCAGTGGAATTGATCAAGTTGAAGTCTCAACTAGATGAGCTCCAGGAGAAAGGCTACATCAGGTCGAGTGAATCACCTTGGGGAGTTCTTGTACTTTTTGTAAAGAAGAAAGATGGTTCTATGAGACTTTGTGTTGATTACCGAAAGCTGAACCAAGCTACAGTGAAGAATAAATACCCTTTACCAAAGATTGATGACCTATTTGATCAATTGAGAGGAGCCACTCATTTCTCAAATATTGATCTTAAGTCAGGATATCACCAGTTGAGAATTAGAGAGTCTGATATTCAAAAGACAGTTGTAACAACCCAAGGTCACTATGTACCGATATTGTCGCTATCTTAGCTACCACTAACTGGATGTAGAGTTTTGTTCATAGCAAGACTCAAACCTGAGTCTCCCAAAAGTGCTCGGCACTAGTAAGACTTCGAATTGCTCATTTAGCTCAGGCATCGCTCTAGTGTCAGACCGATATGGGATATTACAATCCACCTCCCTTGGAGTAGTCCTGTCTTAAGGATTCATACCTCCGTCTGTAATACCCCAAAACGTTGTGAGCGTGCCACGTCGCGAGCAAATAGTTAGAAAAAAAATTGACGACGATTGATCGGAATTTTATTCGAACAAAATGATAGCAGTTTATATTATTTTAATTTGTATATAATTATAATTATGGTGAATGAGATTTAACAGTTAAATTTTCGTGGTCGATGGAAATCTTGATGCGAAAAAAAATTATAACAAAAATAAACAATTTATACATACGACGAAAGTCTTACATTGAATGAGGAAATTACACTATTAACTTATATCTATAAGTTAATAATATGGTTTAATATGGTTGGCAATTAACGACATATATATTAAAGTTTTTAAATAATCTGATATTGATTCATACTAAAGTTTTAAATAAAATAAAATGATTAGTATTGATTACATGATATGAATATATATATTATGAAATCAAAAGATTTAAAAATCAGGCGCCAAACCAAAATTGTTAGGCTCGGTGGCCGGATCAAGAGTAGATGACTCAGGAAATCACTAGAATAGTGAGTTTGGCGGTGAACGATTGAAGCTTCGGGATGATTTCAGCTCTCTAAATGGATGGTGGCACGAACAAGCTGCTGGTTGGGGTCCGTGAGACAGAGGAAAGGAGAACAAGCTGCTGCTCGGATGTATGGTAGCACGAATAGAGGGACGACAGAAAGAAAGAGCTGGAATTGAGAGGATTAAAGAAGATGAAGAAGAAGTGTTGCAATTAGGGGCATGAATCTGCATGAGGAACCGAGAAGAAAGGAAAATAGAGCAAATGATGCTCTGTTGCTGCCATGGTTGTTGTTGCTGTGGCTACCGATGCTACTGCCTTGAGTAAACCGAACGAAGAAGAAGACAAAAACTTAGGCAGAGGACGGTGGAAGAGCTGAAATATGGGTCTGAAATTGGTGAGTGGACTGAGAATGGATGAACAAACAATGGAAGGAGCTGCAGATTCATGATTGAAGACTGAATTTCTGGTGTTGTGCTTGATGGATGGTAAGGGAGCTAGCTGGTTTTGGGGGTTGCCTGGCAGTGCAGCACAACAGAGTGCAGAGGAAGGGAAGGAAGCAGAGCAATTGCTACTACTGCTGCATGCTATTGTTTTGGGGTGCTTGCTGGTGGTGTGGAAAGAAGAAGAAGAAGGGGGCGATGCCCTATTTTGGGAGGACGAGCAAAGCAGAGGAACGAAGCTGGTGGTGTGCGCTGAAACGAAGAAGGAGCTGCCTTATTTAAACGAAGAAGAAGATGCCGTAATGTGCGTGTTGCAGCTGTCGAATGGAGATCGAAGAATCAGTAGCTGGTTGGGTTGCTCGTGTGATGAAGAAAAAAAAAAGAAAAAAAAATAAACAAAGGAAAGAAAAATGCAAATTGTGAACTGGATTTTCTGCTCCTAGTGCGTGGTGCTGGTATTTACTGAACCGTGATTTTTCTAGTTTGAGGTGAGTTGATATGAGACTTAGTGTTGAAAAAGAAAGAAAAGTAGAAGGAAATCTGGCCTTACCGTTGCTTTGAGGTCTCGTGTTGCTGGTGGTGAATCGAAACAGAGGGAATTAGAGGCACAGGGGTGAGACTAGTTGGTGTGAATGCGTGGCTTGCTATTCGTCTGACGCACAAAGAAGAGGTCCGTGATGATGATGTGGGTGCATGAGTGTGTTGCAATTTAGTGGAACAAGAACAGGAGAGGAAAATAGGCAGAATTGAAGATGGGTTATGTGGATTGCATATGGTGAGGTAAAAAATCTCAAATTCTGATTTATTTAAGTTGCTGTTCGTCAAATGAATAGGTGAAAGATTTAGCTAATTAACAATTTGATATGATTAATTTGGACAATAAACCTATGATAGATCTATTTAGTCTATAATAGGGAAATGTTAAGATGAAAAGAATTAGATTTTGTTTATTTAACTACTTAAGCATTCGACTATTTAATCTTAGGAAATTTTGAATAAAGATTATTGGAACCAATACCATGAAGTAACCTTAACTAAGACTTCAAGAGTAGAAAATCTGAGAAAGAAATTAATAATCATAGAAAAATAGATTCAAGAATTCAGTAAATAGATATTTTAGAAAATCTTAATGAACTCATAAAACCAATAAAGTATGTTCTGGTATGAGACTAATGACAATAATAATAATAACCTTAGCAAAACTTTACTAATAGGAAAAGATTAGAAATCTTAACTACGAACGAGACTAAAGATTTAACAAATGGAAGTCTTATTTTGTTCGTAATTATTTTATTTAAGATATAAATATTTTATATAAATCATTTGAACTTAAGAATAATTTTAATGAATATGGAATTTCAGATTCTCGCATTTCAAGTGTCGAGTAGCTTGATGGAAGGCAAGGAAGCCTGGAAGATCTTTGGAACCAGGTGGGCATGACTTCCTTGCTCATCTGTATTATATAGATTTAAGATTCAAAGCATTTGTGTGAATAGTTCTAGGTTATTAGAATTTAGTAGAAAATTGATTGAAACTGTTTGTTCTATGTGGATGATGTGTGATCTATGATGATTTATTTCGACTCATGCATAATCATCTCATGCGATGGTTGAATATAATGATTTGCACTGAGATTTACTGAATTATTGCATGCATGAATAGAAAGATATGCATTTGAATGTCATTGTCATTCATGCGCGTTATCATGTTGACTTACAAGCCAAGTTTGAATTATATTCTTTGGTGTATGTATGATGCCTGATATGTTTGAAATTGTGTGTAAAACTAAAATAAGATGATGGTTTATTAAGGATCCACGTACCGGTACGATTGACGAGCCTGAAGCGGATCGAGGTGGCATCTCCTATATGTCGTTGCTAGAGATCGTCGAGCTACAAGGCGGATCGAGGTGGCATCTTTGGGAGATTGTACGATGCCTGGGTAAGTGCGCTCCCTTAGGCTATGATGTGAGTGTTGATTGATGTTAGATGATTATTGGAACATCTGAGATTAGATTGGATCACAGGGAATACTGAGAGGCATCTCAACCCTCTTCCAGTTTTAGAATCTGACTAAAACTAATGAATGCTTGAACGCCTAACGTTTGAAAGTGTGTGTAATGTTTTGGATTAGGTCTAATGCATGTGATGTGTAGGATCGATCCACTGAACTTTCGAGCTCACTCCCACTTTATTTTTTAGGTACAAATGGACTTAGAGTACTGCAGCCTACGTCAGAAGACTCGCACTTTGATTGGACACCTCACGGGGAGGCCGTCCTGGATAGGTGACTTAAAGGTTAAGTTTTACGTAGTTTATTGAATTGTTTGAATGTAATCACTTTGGCTTTAACTTAACCGTTTTTTCTTTAAATGAATTTATTTGTGTAATGATTTTTGGTTTGAATGAATGATTTTAAGGATTTCTGCTGCATTATCGATGATTTGTATTGGTTATTCCAGATAATAATGTGAGGAGCCTTTTTGATGTTTTATTTTGATAAACAACTACCCAAACATTGAATTTAGAACAAACAAATAACGAGGTTAATTTGGAAGAAAAAGATTTGAATAGAATGAAACTTTCAAGTAGCATCTCAATTTTCGACGGGCGACGATCCACATATAAAGTAAAACGTGAACAGAGGTCCGACCAAAAATTGGGGTGTTACACTGTCACACTTAGAGCGGTTCTGATGCCATTTGTAACAACCTGGGCCCACTACATACTGATATTGTCCCCACCTTAGCCACCATTGATTGGGTCCAGGGTTTTATTTTCGGCAAGACTTGAACCTGAGTCTTCTAAAAGCGTTTGACACAATGAAACACCCTCAAATGCACATTTAGCCTAATAATCCCTCTGGAGTCGGACTGACGTGGGATATTACAATACACCCACCTTGGGAGCAATCTCGTCCTCAAGATTCACACCTCTGGTATACACAAAACTGTTTTGATACCATTTGTAACACCCCAAGCCCACAACTTGATGATATTGATACATAACCCTACACCCAGTCAATAGTGGCTAAGATGAGGACAATATCAATACATAGTGACCCAGGTTGTTACAATAGTCTTTAGAATAAGATATGGATACTTCAAGTTTACCGTGTTGCCCTTTGGTTTGACCAATGCCCCAACTGCATTCATTGATTTAATGAATCGAGCGTTTAGACAGTACCTTGACTAGTTTGTGGTGGTATTCATGGACAACATCCTAATTTACTCTAGGTTAGATAATAAACACTTAGAATACTTGCGGATAGTATTGGAGACCCTCAAAAGGTGCCAATTATATGCCAAGTTTAGCAAGTGTGAATTCGGAATGAAGATGGTCAAGTTCTTTGGTCACGTAATATCAGCGAAAGGTATATCTATAGACCTAGAAAAGGTGGAGGCTGTCATGGACTAAAATCAACCGAAGACAGTTACAAAGATCTAGAGTTTCCTAGGCTTAGCTGGATACTACAGAAGGTTCATCCAAGATTTCTCCAAATTACCAGAATCTATGACCAAACTAATCGAGAAGGGAGCTAAGTTCAATTGGGATGAGAAGTGTGAACAATTATTCCAAGACTTAAAAAAGAGATTGACTACAACCCTATTCTAGTCACTCCGACTCATGGTATCACTTATGTCCTGTATATGAATACTGAGTGGATTGGGAGTAGTTTTGATGCAAGAAAAGCAAGTAGTCACTTATGTTTTGCAACAACTGAAGGTCCATGAACAGAATTACCGTACTCATGACCTAGAGTTAGCAGGCATCGTGTAACACCCCAACCCCCGTATCTTTAAGCAGTGTACATTCCCATCGTTCTCCTGACAGTGGACTTAACAAAACGACAGGTCGGGTCGGTGCTACATTACAAGCAACACACACTTGTTCTTTTCTTTTCAATATCTCGTACCTTTGTATAAAGTTCAAGAATACAAACTTTCAATAAAATCAAAGCAAATTAAAATAGATAAAGAAATTCAAACTATTTTATTCATAATAGAAATTGAGAGTATTAAACTCTTAAAAAAACTAATTGTTACAACGGAAGGCTTTAAAATACTTTTCAGTAGAAAAAACATAAAAAAAACTTTGGGCAACATGCCCTAAAAATTCTAAAAATATAATATTGGAAAACTTTCTAAGAAACTATCTATATTCAACAGCTCCATGGGTTCATGTTCCTGAAAAATAAGAAAGGAAGAGTGAACACATAACCCAGTGGATCCTTTTCGAACAACGATTTGTCATATTCAAACTCATAACACAATCATAATTCAAACACTTGCAATCATTAGACGTTTCAAATAACAATTTGTTTAGGTCGAGTCTCAGACCAAAAAGGCGTTTAATCCCTTGATGTTCTTAACAAAGTACCTCCTTAGAGTGAAATATAGCTTTTCTTAGCCAATTTCATTGGACTTTTGGACTTCAAGAGAACTTATCCAGCAACCAAGTACTTTGGTCTTAAAACCATATGAACTAATCATACGAAAAGAACATCCATAGTGTTGCCATGACCACTATGATGGTACGTGGTTATTATCTCCATCATCTTTGATTAATTCTCGTATCATGATCTCATAAAATAAACTTTAGAATATAAAATCAAACTAAAATTTAGAATATATCTAGTCAATTCATGATACACTCATAAAACATGCATCATACTTTAATTTAAAAGCCTAAGCATGATACTAATATGGCATGGATGATATGATTTCTCAAACATGAATCAAAACTGAAATACTGAAATAAACATTTAAAATTCTAGAACTGAAATTGAAAATCTTTGAATTCAATGAAAAACACACAACAATGAGCATGCCATGAATTCAAATAAGAACAGAAGGGTGTTCTAGAAATCACTTCCACCTTGTGACGCTTTCTTCCAGAATTTCGGCAGCAATCCCCCTCGTGTACTAGTGCCAATGAAGATTGCCCAACTTAATTCTCCAATTCGAGAGAAGAACTTCTCACACACACAAGAAGGTAAGATGGAAAATGTGCCAAGAAGAAGGCTTTGAGAAAACAAGATGAACATTCAACTCTTATTTTTTTGAATGAATGAAATTATGAGCCTAGGGGGGTTTATATAGGTTTTTCAAGGGAGAAAATTAGAATGTTTTGAGTTTTTCTTGGAGTAAAAAACCTAATTAGTTTACAATTTAGTACTTTCTAATTTTTAGAGGAGAATAAGTATTTTTAGGATTTTTTTCGAATTTTAGAAATAATTTTTGGAATTTAGAAACTATTTTTCAGAATTTTTGAATTTTTTTTTTGTATTTTTTGATATTTTTCAAAAATTTTTGTTTAATTTATTTGGATCCGTTAATCTGGTTCCTACGATTTTTCTCGAGACACGCGTTCGAGTTTGATCGGAGCCATTGGATTAATCTCGAATCAATCAACAGAAATTGGATTCTCGATCTCGGTCGTTGGATTTCCTTGAATGCATCAACGATTGCGATCTAATCAAAACGGCTTTGATCTGGAACGTCCGATGATCCTCGAGCGCAGCACTGTTCGCGATCTCTCAACGCGGCTTCGATCTCGATTGTTGATGATCCTCGATCACGGTGTGCGAATCTGATTTCGCGATCAACAAATCCTTTTCTGTCTGCACGATTGTCCTCGAGTCACATACTTGGATCTCTGGCCGTTCGATCGTGATGATACAGTGCACCTGGGCGTTTGTTTTGGCTTTAATCCCATTTGTTGGATTTTGGCAGATTGTTTTTGGATCGTAGGATGCATTTTAAGTTTATTTTTTTCGACCAAATTTCTTGCTTTCTTTTCGGATTTTTGCCAAATCTCGATCTCGATTGACTTTCCAATCTTGTTTTCATAAAAAATTGCATATATCCTTATATTTTTGGCTATGATATCCCATTTTATGCATCATAATCATATTTTTTCTTCCCAAAAATCCATTAAATTGATTTTTATCCTTCATTTGGGTAACTAGGACTTGCCAAAATTCTCATTCGTCAATTCTGCATAATTTTCTAAGTAAAAATTCAATTTTCATATGAATTTTTTGAGATGTTACACATCGTGTTTGCCTTGAAGATTTGGAGACACTATCTTTATGGTAAAAAACTTGATCTATTTTTAAATCATAAGAGCCTGAGGTATATCTACACCCAGAAGGAGTTGAACCTTAGACAAAAGAGATGGATGGAGTTCTTGAAAGACTATGATTTTCAACTACACTATCATCCAGGGAAGGCCAATGTGGTGGTTGATGCCTTAAGTAGAACATTCAACAAACAGGAGGAAGAAAAGAACCAGATGTACCAGTTGATTGAAGACTTTAGGCTAGGTGTGACTTTAAATGAAAAATAAGCCTACCTCTACACCATGTCTTGCAAATTGGATCTTCTACACCAGATCAGGGATGAGCAAAGGCAAGACAAATGACTTACTTGTCTAATTGAAGGAGTTACACATGGAAAGCGTGCAAACTTCAGGTTAGATGCTAAAAATATCCTAAGGCTAGGGAAAAAAGGATATGTGTACCTTAGAATGGATAGAGTAAGTAGACCATACTGGATGGGGCTCATCAAACCAAATATACAATACATGCAAGTGGGGATAAGATGTACCAGCACCTCAGAAAGACTTATTGGTGGAGAAGAATGAAACAAACGTAGCTAAACATGTTTCCAAGTGCTTGACCTGTCAACAAGTAAAAACAAAACACCAGAAACTCTTTGGAACCACTCCCTATCGCTGAATGGAAGAGGGATAACATTGCCATGTATTTTGTCAATGGTTTGCCCAAGAACCAAAAAGGAGAAGACATTGTTTGGGTGATTGTGGACCATCTTTCTAAAGTGGCTTATTTCTTGCCAATCAGATCCACAGACCAAGTCAATAAACTGGGAGAACTCTATGTGAAGGAAATAGTAAGCCTGCATGGTGTGCCCAAAACGATAGTATCTGACTGAGACTCTTGCTTCACTTCTCAGTTCTGACAGAGTTTATAGAAGGAGTTGGGCACCAAACTCACCATGACCATTGCTTTTCACTCTCAGATAGATGGACAGTTTGAGATCGTTATCCAGAACTTAGAGGACATGTTAAGGTTTTGTGTCTTTGACTTTAAAGGAAACTAGAGCAAGTACCTGCACTTAACAGAGTTTGCCTATAACAATACTTATCAAGCAAGTATTAAAATGGTTTCATATGAGGCTCTTTATAAAAGGCCTTGCGGATCACCAAGCTATTGGGCTGGACTTGAAGATCATGTACTGACCGAACCAAACTTGGAGGAAGAAATGAATAACCAAGTCAAACTAATCTAGAAAAGACTGGCTACAACTCAAAGTCGTCAAAAGATCTATGTTAACAAGAGAAGGAGAACCTTATAGTTTCAAGTAGGTGACAAAGTATTTCTAAGGATCAGTCCTTAGAAGGCTATCAAGAGATTTAGATTCAAGGAAAAGTTATCACCAAGATTTGTCAGACCCTTTAAAATACTTAGAAGAATCGGAGAATGTGCTTATGAGCTAGATTTACCAAACTGGATGACCTCATATCACAACGTGTTCCACATATCGATGCTGAGAAAGTATGAACCAGACCCCTCTCACATCATCCACTGGGAAGAACTGAACATCTATGATGATGCAACTTATGAAGAACTAGTAATTAGAATCCTTCATGATAAGGTACATAACTTGAGAACTAAGGATATTCCCTTAGTTAAGATACAGTGGAAGCATCATGGGTTGAAAGAAGCTACCGGAGAGCTGAAGAGTGAAATGAAGACCAAGTACCCACATTTGTTCGCTAGGAACCCTTGAATATGTACAAATTTCAAGGATGAAATTTTTTTAAGGAGGGTAGGTTGTAATATTCTAAAATTTTGTACTAAATGAAATGAAATGATAAATGAAGTCCAATTCATTTCTAGAACCAATTGACAAGTTTAAATTTGGTCAAAAACCTCTCAGGAGAATGAAATTTAAGAAAAAGGAATGAAATAAAATGAAATGAAGTGAACACCTGAAATGGCCTAGGCATCCAAAATTTATTTCTCAATTGCTCAATTAAGAGTTCATTTACTTGGTGTGCCTTAAGGAATCTAAATTAGGAAAGAAAATGAAAAAAAAACTTAGCTAATTAAAAGTTACGACTTTTTTTTAAAATTTATGTGAACCCAAAAGTGCTAAAATCCTAGCCAAATGAGAGATATGAATTTATTTTAAATTCATGTGGACCCAAAAATGTGTAAATATCCACAAGCATGTGTAAGTCACATGAGAGAAGATGATAACAAGCCATGATCATGTACACCCATGCCCCATGCATACTAAAAATGTCCCATAAGGAGAATTCCCTAAACTAGTCTCTCACGCACACTTGATGCACACATGTGAGCCGCCCCATGCTTATTTAGAAACCATGAAAGGATGATCCCATGTCCACATGCAAGTATGATAGTGTACACCACACTCAAAACATCCAAACAAGGAAGAAAGAGGAATGAGAAAGTTTCCTAAACAAAAAGATGATCTAATCTTGGTGCCACCTAAGGGAATGGCCATCAAAACCCTCATGCAAAAACCCTAGCCGTCTTCTTATAAGTTGTGTGCAAAACTTAGCTACCACCCTTGTGAGAAAACATGCCAAAATCGTGGGTATGCTCACATGAGATAAGGAAACCCTAATCCAAAATTGCCCAAACTATACTCACTATGGATTATTAGAAAGATAAACATGCAAACCATCCCTTGTGAGTATGGAAAGAATCTGGTGTGTATGTTGCCCAAGATGCCCAAACCGTGCCCCTCTTATGCTTTGAAAACCTATATAAACCCCCTAGTGCTCTCATTCTTCTTTGTTCCAAAGCAAGAACATACTAGTTCCTCTTGATTTTCTCTAACCCTCTTCTTGGCAACCCTTTTGTTCTTGAGTGATCTTGAACTATTCTTGAGTGCTTTGGTGTTTAATTGAGTATTCTTGAGTTGTCTTTGAGTGCTAGACGTGTTGAAGAAAAGAAACTCTACCAAAATTTCAATAATCTTCAAATTAAGGTGAAAGTGACTTCTCAAGCCTCAATTTTATTTGTTTAGTTTAATACCATGTTCATGTATGCTTAATTTTAGTTTAGTATGCATATTTAGATATGAAGAACATGATTTAAAATTCAGATTTTGCATGTATGTCATGTTAGTTGATCATGAAACTATGCCATGCTTAGATTATGCATGTTTAGGTTTATCTTAAAATATGATGCATACTGTGTGTTAGTTTTCATGCTTTGAATGTTTATGTGTTAAACATGTTGAAATTATTTCATTTATGATTCATGAACATGAGATTAATGAAAGATGTTGAGATTAAGAACCACGTACTATCACAGGGAACATGAGAGTCACTATGGGTATTCTTTACATGTGATTAGTTCATATGGGTGATGTTCCAAAATACTTGGAATATGAGTTAGGCCCTAAGTTCAATGAAATTTGATATAAGGAATGCCTTTTCACTCAATGGAGGTATTTTGATAAAGAACATCAAGAGTTTTGAAACCTTTCAGTCAAATTTACAACTATAAACGAAATATTGTTTGAAACACCTAATGGTTTACAAGTACTTGAATTTGAATGTGTTGTTAATTAAATTAATAATTTATTTTTTTGAAAAAGATCTACTGGGCTATGTGCTCATCCTTTCTCTTTTATCTTTTCAGGAAATTAAGCACATGATAATGCATACTAAAGACTTAGGATGCTAGTTTTTTGAAAGTTTCTACATTTATTTTGATATAAGGACTTATAGTCTAAATTTTGAATATTTAGAATGTAAGACTTCCGCTGAAATAAATTTCTATTTCAAGTTATATACTTGTCCCTTATTTTATTCAATCAATAAAGATTTGAATTTAATTTCTTTTATCTCTTGAATAATTGCCTCACTGAAATTCATCAATAAATGTTGAGTTAAGTACTCTTGTTTAAAACATGAGATAATTGAATTAGAAAGTCAAGTTGTGTACTTGTAAAGTAATACCGGTCCGGTTCACCTTGTGGTTAAGTCCAATTGAAAGCTTCGGAAGCTGGGGTGTTACACCCCTTGTTTGCTTATTTTATATATTATTCATTCTTTTTCTCAATGTTGACTCGAACCTTGGCATAAAAATCTTTGACAAAATTTGCCTTTTTTTCCTTTCCATCAAGATTAACACACTCATCAATAGGTAAAAACAAAATATCCAATGGAGTCAACGGATTATAACCATAAATAATCTCAAAAGGAGAATAGGAAGTAGTATAATGCACAATCTTATTATATACAAATTTAACATGTGTAAACACTTTTTTTAGAGTGTTTTAAGTTCTTTTAAATAATAACACGCAACAAAGTAAACAAGTTTTGATTAACTACCGTAGTTTTTCTATCCATTTGAAGATGTGCAATGTTAGAAAATAAAAGCTTAGTTCTTGACCTATTTCACAATATGCGCCAAAAATAACTCAAGAACTTAACATCCCTAATACTCACAATGGACCTAAGTAAACCATGTAAATGCAATATCTCTTAAAAGAATAAGTTAGCAATATGTGTTATATTATTGTTTTAAAACATGCAATAAAATAAGTCTCCTTACTAAAATTATAACAAATATGTTGTCCTTATCACTTTGAGACATCGACAAGCCTAAAACAAAATTCATAGAATTGTCAATCCAAGGTTGATTAGGCACTGGGAAAGGGATATATCGTTCATGAGGCATAACTTTAGATTAAGCTTGCTTACAGGTTATGCACTTGTTACAAATAATTTCTACATCACGTTTTATGCTAGGCTAATAGAAATGTTCACTTAAGGTATTTAAGATATTTTTAATCTCAGAATGCCCCATAAATCCAACTCCATGAGTTTTCCTAACAAACATCTCATGCTTAGAATATTTATGCTCACAAAGTTTATCTTTGTTAAACAAATATTCATCATATCTATAAAAATCAGTGTCTACACATTTAGAGCATGCATCCCACACTTGTTTAGAATTAGAATAATTCTCATACAATTCCTTAATGAACTCAAACCCAAGCAATTTAGTTTGTAAGGAAGTCAAAAGTGCATACTTTCTTTATAATGCATTAGCTACTACATTATCTTTTTCCTTGCTTTTATTTTATCACATAAGGAAATGTTTCAATGAATTCGAGCCACTTAACATGTCTTTTATGCAACATACTTTGGGACTTGACGAATTTCAAGCTCTCATAAATTCGAATGGATGATGAATTCATTGGGCCACAGAGAATGTTGTCATGCTTACAAAGTTTACACCAAAGTCAAAACTCTTTATCATATGTGGCATAGTTCAAAGCAACTCCACTAGGCTGCTTACTAATGTAAGTAATAGTCTTGGAATCTTGCATCAAAACACCACTAATGCCTTTTTTTAAAGCATCTTAATCAATTTCAAGAACTTTGTCAAAAATAGGTACAACAAGCAACGGTGTGATGGTTAACTTATCTTTCAAGGTATTAAATGCTTGTTTATGTTAATTAGGCCATTTGAACTCCACATTCTTTTTAACAAGTTCATCAAAGGTGATGCTATGGAACTAAAATCCTTCACAACTCTCCTATAAAAGCTTGACTCCTCTCCTCGTTTGCATTTCTAGGCGCTGGCTACTCTCTAATTACTGTCACTTTTTCCTCATTACCACTAATCTCATATGCACTCACAACAAAACTAAGAAACACAAC
>JAJIYU010007653.1:0-18868 GCA_030144865.1 Tinospora cordifolia | reverse complement strand
ATGCATTCCAGTTCCACCTAGGCAATTTTATGTATAATATGCAAGCAAATATAGTTAAAAAGTATGTGAATTGGAAATCATCTCCACCTCAATTTACATGTTATTTATATTACTTGATGCTTGTGGTGGTGCCAATCCTCCGAGATTTGTATAAAACTACTTGAATTTGCATTCAATTTAGCTCTCAAACTTGGCTTTAGATTCAAAATAACCTTTAAAGTGTTAAGGTCTAATTTACGAGTTACGTTTTGGGATTTTGTTTTATACGATTCTTGGGTTTATATTGTAGTGTTCGCGATGAAAAACATCATGAAATAGTCATTTTCCTCAAGCGGGCCAAGATTTGAATAGAAACACACATGAACATATTGCTTTGCGAATCTGTCCTGTTTTTGTGCAACAATTTTGGGAAGGTTGGTTTGGGCGCTTCAGGTATTCAATTGGGGTCATTCTTGAGTCTATTATATTGTACACTTGATAAGGTTCGACAGTGATAGTTTTCCTGAATCATGCATCCACCATTCCAAAATTGGCATGAAAGCTACTGTTTCGTATCTAATGTTGGGCGATAATTTTTGAAACGCTTATTTTGGTCATTCTTTGATGGTGAAGGGTCTGGATCTTTTTGCGCATTCTATGGTCTTCAAAAATATATCCAAAGTGATGTGGTCTTTTAAGCCATAATGTAACTTAAACTTTTACATGAAATAAAAGGAATAGAAAAAGAATTTTAAAGAAACTAACAAGAAAACTTATACTTCATCTTTAGCTACTATTCCTTCCAAACCCTTATCTTCTTCCTTTACTCTCAAGCATATTTAAATGCTTCAATTTGGTTGAAGAGAATAAGAGAAAAACTCTCTATTTAGAGTACAGTTTTGATCATTAAGGTTAATGTTTAAGGTATGGTGGGAGTTAGGTTAGAATAATAAAGAAGCAAGGGGGGTTATGCATTCTTGTTTGTAAGCAATTGTAAGTATTAATAATAGTGATTTGAAGCATATTACTCATATACTTTAATGTCATCTTTATTTAATTAAAAATGACATTATCATCTTTAATTAATTAAAGATGATAATAGTAGTGGTTAGAAAATATTATTCATATACTTTAAAGTCATTTTTGTTTAATTAAAATGACACTATTACTTAAAAATGATAGTGGTGGTGGTTAGAGAATATTATTTATATCATTTAAAATCATTTTTAATTAATGATGATAGTTGAAAACTACTATCATCATTAATATCGAGTTTAGTTAATTATTTAAATTAATTAAATTAACTAAAATAATTAATTTTATTATTTATAATACTATTAGTCAATTTTATTATTTTTGACACTATTAATTAATTTTACTATTTATAATATTTTTTAAATATATTAATTAATACAAATAATTAATTTTACAATTCATAAAAACTATAAAGGCCTGGCAAGGCTTAACTCATCCATTTCAACCGTTTTTTAATGCATAAGCGTTTTTTGAAGCGTTTGTCAAGCCTCTTCCTCGCGATGGAAACGCACAAAATCCGTGATTTGGCGAAGCTGTTGAGGAGCTGATTCTCCGATTGAGCTTTTGCGATTGGGAATGATAGTTACTAAAATACCCCTTTATCTCACTATTTGAATTGGCAACCGCAACTAAATTAGAATCCTTGAAATTTCACAGTATTAACTCCACCATGTCTCCCGCATTGCTTATATTGCTGGAACTGTCGCTCCGCTGCTCAGAGATCACAATTTTGTTCACAACTTCACCTTCTAAAGCATCTGTAAATCCTGTTGAGCTTGTGAGAGAGTGGAAGATGGTGAGTCTATGATTTCCCAACGCTGCAGCCCACTTTAGAAACACTTCTGTTCTATAGTCATAATGCCTTCTTCCTCTTCCTCCATCTTCCTGGCCTTCGTGGTTTTTGTGGTGGATAAAAGACCCAACTCTTTCAATGCATATGTGTACATAGCTTTTTCCTTATTTTAATAATAAGCTCGTTAGCTAGCTTTTTCTACTGGTTTTGATGGTCAGCAATTTGAGAAGACTAGTGAGTACAAAATGCATTTGACTTTCTGAGCTCGTAGGAAAATTACCAACTTAATTAATATTTTTACATTCATGGATGTAGTAAACTCAATTGCCCTCAAAACCGTACACCTCTCTCTCTTTCTCTCTCTCTCTCTTTTTTTTTTTTTTTAATTATGAGTCACGTCCAGATGAATTTTGTTAAAAAATAAATAAATTCATATTTTTTAATTTAAAAAAATTATATTTTATGAAAAAGGATAAAATAAAGAAATTTGTACAATTTTAATTTTAAAACTCTAATTTTGAAAGAGAAGACCAAAATATTTTATTTCTTATATAGAAGGGCAAAACTTTCCATTTTATTATAAAATTACTTATTTTAAGTTATAACAAATACTATCATAATTACTAAAAACACTTTTAATAATCTATAACAAATGTAGTTACAGTCACTTTTTACAATTTTTTATTTTATAATCATTTTTTCATAATCACTTCTGCACAAGCATAATCTTAAACAAACAGGCCCAAAATAATAATTATTTAATAATTTAATTTTCTATTAGTTTTGCTTTTATTATAAATATTATTATTTTTATTTTATTCTTATTCTTATTATTACTAATACTATTATTTTTCACCTTTATTTATTTTTTTATTAATTTATTTTAAGTCTCCTTGGTGTCCTAAGTATTTTCACGCAAAGTTCGTTGTCTAATTTAATTGTTTTGCCTTCAAAATAATTTTTCGAAGTTTATCGTATCCGTGTCAGATTAGTTGAGTGGTCCATGTTCCTAATAATGAACAACTTTTGTTGATCAAGATTATTTGACACTTAATTATAATCATCTTGATTAATTGTTGACTTAGAAATTTTAGGATATTACAAAGTTATTCATTAAAAATCAAGATTTAGACATGCACAAGTGTTTTAGATTGAGTATGAGGCTTTATTGCACGTAAAATAATGATTTTACGTGTATATAATGTGGGAAAAAATCATTTCATGCAACATACGTGTTGTACAAGATTGAACGTTTAATGATCATAAACATTTTTAAAAATAGTCATTTAAGTCATAAATCATGAGTCTTCAAGGCTAATAAGATGTTGGTTAAGTCCAATGAGCAAAATAGAGGTAAGTGCGCACTAGAAATAGTGAATAGTGCATTCTTTCATATAATCGGTTTACATTATAGAAAATAAGGCCTAAAATGTTTTAAAAAATTCTTAAAATGTTGAGTATAATATTTTTTATATATTTTCAGTCAAAAATTCAAAAGATTTGAATAATAGCACGATATTCGGTTGATAAGACAACTATAGAATATCATGTGGAGATGATTAATATGTTAAATATTATTATATGGACTTTTACTCAATAAATATTTTGTTTTATGGAATTAGGTCCATGTTAGTGTGCATTAATTTGAATGTTTGTGTGATTTGCATGTATATCTTGTGTGTTTACTATGATAATTATTATATCATGTGTACATTATCTGACATAACGTGATATTTGTTCAATTATGTACACCATGTATTATTGTGTTCCATCTGATGTCATGGAATAATTTTGGGCACACTAGATCTAAAAGTTTTGGAATGCTTCACTAAAGAAAACATGATTAAGAAAAATAAAAGTTTTGCATTGGCACAGTGGATACATATTTTATCACCATGAGTATTCTTTCCAAATAGAAAGACTTAGTGCAATGGTACAATATTTAATTACTATGGGTGGAATCCTCTCTTAGGTTGAGTCTAAAGATCATGGATTGGTAAATACCCATCATTCAGAGTATGATCAACTGATTTGAATTAGCTTTGGGTTTACTCGCATGTGATCCTTTTTTAAGAGGGTCTCTCAGGGTGGAAGCTTTTGTTAGAAGTGTCCTTGGTAGTGGTATATCTTCTTAAAAGGATTATACGAACTAAATTCCAACCCGTGGATAGAGAAATACCAAGGACAGTTCTTTGTGTCTTAACGTCAATAAATAATCAATAAATTACTTGAAAATGCCTAGTGATTGAAAATATGCGCACATTTGTTGATTTGGTTAATAGAATGTTGTCTATATATTCGTTCGATCTAGTAGGCTCCTCTGGGTTCATTCATTTTCACATATTTTTCAGGTACCTTACGAGTTGCAACCATGAAGTTCACTTCAGAGTGTCGATTGGTAGTTGTCTCACGATCTAGGCCACATAAGGTCATTGTTTAGGTTAGGTAGATGTGCTCGTAGGAGTTATTACTAGACTTTTGTTTAGTTATTTTATTTTACTTTTTAGCTATTCATATTACTAGACTATAACCTTGTTTGTTTAAGATTGTAAGTTTAAACAAGTAATTATAAAAAATAATTCTTAAAAAAGGATTATAAAAAATAATTTTAATCATGTTTGTTATAACTTGTAAAAACTGATTCTAAAATTTATAATGTTGTTTCTTATAAATTAAAATAAGTGATTTTATAGTAAATTGACAATTTAACCTTCTATTAAAAATTAAAAATGTTGTATTGAGTGCAAAATAAGAAATTTTGATATCATTAGAATATAAGAAATTGTTAGAAGCTGATTACCGAAAAATAATTATTTTGACAATAAGCTATCTTAACAAACACCAAAATTTGGTCTTTAAGTGATTAATGGAGTTACACTATAATTTTTAATCAATAACAAACGCCACCTATGACATTGTGTTTTTATTAATGGACATTTCATTAGTCAACTTTATATGTGTTTGTAGAACAAAATTTATTGTGACTTAGTCTTCTCATTATTTCTCTGATATATATTTAGAAATATGTAATCATTGCTTTGGTTCGTGTGGTTTAGGATCTCTTATGTCATTATATTCTCATGTTTATATTATGATAGATACTATCTTCATTATGCACATTTACTCAGTACCATTGTGATGACCTCGTAATAACCTGAATGTTACACACACAGATATATATATATATGACATATTGTTTGAAGAATTGGTTTTAAGATTTGAGATGTGAAGTGTTTGGTGATAAGTGACATCTCGTCTCTCAATGCACCCCATATTTGTAAAATAAACTGCTTTAAAAATATAATTGACATCCGATGATATTTTCATAATTTGCCTTGGTGTGCGAGTAGTTTGAAGATGAGGTTGTTATAACCTTATACACACTCTGTGACATTGGGTTGGGTGAATGCTCCTCTTGAACTTTTCAAAATTCATTTTTAACCATATTTAACAATTATTTTAAATTTGTTGATTGTGTTTGTACTTAGGATATGCAATAATTAATTCAATTAAACTTAACACATATAGTTTTTCATTATTTTTTCATTTTATTAGTTACTTATTTAATGAATTTTAAATAAGTTATATTTTGCTCAAATTAATAAATATAACTGAGATTATCGAAGTAGCTAGTAGAAAATAAAAATAATTAGTTATAGTAGACATGGAGGAACAAAATAAGATGCATTTTTTATAATAACGTTTATAAAGCTTTTAACTAAATTTTCTCTTTTAAAGGATGTGAGGATAAGAAGGAAAAAACAAAAAGGGACAAATATACTTATATACAGTATTTAAATATATATTACAAAAATATCATATATTACAATGTTATACAAAAATTGGGGTGTTACCATTTTAAAACGAAAAATCTCATAAAATCAACAAACAAACAAGAAATCAGCAACCAAAAAAGGAAGTTTGTTTTCCTTTCACATTTAATGAAGCATATTAGGAGAAAGATATTTTTATTCGACTAAAAAATCAGTTTGTTGAAATAAAAACGAAGTGTTGGATGACATGTTTATAAAAATAGGATATATACCAAAACTATGCGAATTTATTTACATATATATTATATTATATTGATGAACATATGTAAAGACAGATGCAATATATACAGATGAGTTAAATATATTTTACTATTTTCATTTAACTACTCCACACTTAATTTTTTTATTTTTTAATATTCTTATCTTCTTTAAAAAGAAAAAAAAATAGGGGTGAGATGTTAATTAAAACGTTTAGCCCCACTGTATATATATATATATATATATATATTATTTTATGTATTTTTTGTATATTATATATATTTTTGTGTAAAAATTCATCTATTTTTTGTTATTATTATTCAACATCTCCACAGAAAAATATTCTTTGTATATTTCTATATATTTTTAGTATATCTTCTGTATATTTCTTATATACAATGATCTGTCATAAGTGTTATTTCACTTACCATCAAAATAATAAGTTTGTATATATATATTTTTTGTATATTTCAGGTATATTTTATGTATATATATGATATTGGCTTTTATATATATTATGTATATTTTGTGCTTATAGGCGGTATATTTATGATATATTTCTTGTATATTTTAAGTATATAGTTTGTTTCTTTATTGTTATGTAATTCATCTTTGCAGTAAATTAATTTTTTTGTATATTTTTTATATATTTTATGTATATTTGATATATCCAGTTTGTTTTCCTAATCATTATACAACTCATTGATGCATGAAAGTAGTTTGTGTATATTTTAGGTATATTTTATATACATTCGGTATGTATGATTTATTTTCTTGATTAATAATTAACTCTTCCTTCTACATGATGTTGGGTTTTGAATATTTTATGTATCTTTTGTGCATATAGGTGGTATATTTATGATATATTTCTTGTATATTTTAAATATATAGTCTGTGTTTTTTATTATTATGCAATTCATTTTTATAAAAAATATACCAGAATATACAGACAAATATACAAAAATATATTAAAATGTACGAGGATATACCACAAAATATACACAAGCCTGTTGTATTTCTGTACAACATTCAAACAATATACAAAATATACAGAAATACACAGAAATTCATCAACACTGGCCTCTTTATTAGCCTTATTTGGATTGCAATATACATAAGCATATACAAATATGCAGCAATAAACATAAATATACAGAAATATACAACCTTTATTCATTGGTACTATTCATCACTATTCATCGGCACTGTTCATTGGTATTGTTTCATAAATATACAAAAATATACCGAAATATATAGCCTTCCTTCAAAAGCACTGTTCATCATTACTGTTCATTAGTGCTATTTGAGAAATGTACAGAAATATTAAAAAAATATACAACTTTCATTCATCAGTATTGGTTATCAATGTTCGTTAATATTGTTCATCACTGTTCATTGATACCATTCATTGGCACTGTTCATCACTACTGTTCATTGTCTTTAGATTTGTGATTTGTTTTCTAGCCATTCACCTGTTCGTTGTTCATACTGCCTGTTTTGCAGCCATTTTTTTGTTGCTCGTTCACCGTTTGATTTTCTTGTAGCCAACACGAAGAGATCTAACAGTCACACAAAGCAATGACGAAGAAGATTTTAGTCGCACTAGCAACAACTAAAGTCTTAGGAAGAGATTGCTTGATCTTGAGAATGACGTTATTAGATTTTTATTTGGCGTGCTTCTTTTTAAAATGCGGTATTGGTGTAAATAAAAGCATAATGTTGGTAAAAAGAAAAATGAAAACTTGTCAAAATATTTTTGATAATAATGACTTATTATGTAATTTCATCAAACAAATAAAAAAAAAAGCTAATCCAAAGGCTTTGAAAAAAGTTATACCCTTGGGCCTCATTCATGTAGAGCATTCTACATTTATTTTAAAAAAAGGACATCGTAAAAGTCATCATAAAGTGTAGAGCCTATTGCCACATAATCATTTTCAAACAACTATCGCCAGCCCCATTGCTCTATGAGGAGATTTGTCATTTTTTGTATGTTTATGTTTATTTTTAATTTAGACACTTTGTTAGGACATAATCCTCAACTAATCCTTTAGAGACAACTAAGGTGGTAAAGGTTTTGAATTGTCAATTCAATCTATAACATAAAGGAAGATGAATCTGATCATGAGAGGGTGACCTTGAATCCTTGATGAAATGCAATGGGGAAAATCAAATTCTTTCGCACCCTCAGTGGAGTTTGATTCCATTTGTATTCTAATATTTTGAGAGTGTGAGTCCCAACATAAAAGCGAGACTCACTTTATATCATATTAAGACATTATTTGTTTTGCTTTCTTATTTAAGATAGTTAAGTTAGCAAATAAAGTGATTCTCATGCAAACTTTTTTTTTTGAAGGAAACAACAAATGGACTAAATAATAAGAAAGAGGTGTCTCCATTTCAAGGAAAATATATTTAGGAAAAGAAGGTGTGCTAATAAAAAATATGAAAATGTGTACCAATCTTACCATGATGTTACCAAATCAAACAGCTTGTAAAATACTTCTCTTATTTGATGAGAATGATTGCACTCTTTATTGGATGGATATGAACCATGACATTTGATCAATTTTGTTTAGCCTTCTCATGTTCTTAAGGACGTCTTCTCATGTTCTTAAAGATGTTACAAGTACAAAAAAAAAAAAAACATGTTAAAAAAGAGGTCTTTATTGAATAGGCTTTGGACCGAAAATAAGACTAATGAGAATTTTACATAGAAAACTCTTTACTAATAAGGACGTTCCTATGCCCTAAAAGAGCAAGCAGTTCGATAATTCTGAAGGAATTCAAGTATTGGGGTGTGTCGTGATCTATCATCAACGATTGAAATCTTGGTCCATAGAGAAGTTTTGGACCAAGTTGTTATCTCAACATGATATTTTGTCATATTTTCCTCGCTATATTTGTCATGCTTTCATTTGTTATTATTGATTGATTTATTTTATCTTCTCCCTCTCTTCATCCTTCTCCTTAAATAGAATGTTGGTTTTGCAATATTGCATTTTTAGATTGAAATCTTGGTCCATAGAGCAGTTTTGGACCAAGTTGTTATCTCAACATGATATTTTGTCATATTTTCCTTGCCATATTTGTCATGCTTTCATTTGTTATTATTAATTTATTTATTTTATCTTCTCCCTCTCTTCATCCTTCTCCTTAAATTAGAATGTTGGTTTTGCAATATTGCATTTTTAAATGCGATCTATTTTTGTTTAATAAAACAACTCGAGGTGTGTGTTAAGCTGGTCCAGAGATATCCTCGCCACAAAAAAATAAACAAAAATCTCATAGAACAAAGCATGGGGGTTCGCTTCCTACACCAAAGTTTGTGTTCGCTTCCTACACTAAAGTCTTTCGCTTTTAAATACATTTCCTAGCTGAGAGTCATTTTTAATATCAAATTATTTCTTTTAGCACCATAATATTTATTATTTATTTATTTTGCTGTTAACATATTTTGTCCGTTATCTAACACCATCCCAACTAGCAAGTCTCAACTTATTGCCAATAATTTTTTCATCACGCAATAAACGAAAAACTTTAATTCTTTTTGCACTCATGTACTATTTTTATTGGTCTAAATTTATTCATTATTTACATTATGATTGTATTTCATTTTCAATACAATAACTTTATGTAATATTAAGTGATTTAATTTATTTGTATAATTTTATTCAAAAATATTTTATGAGTAAAATTGAACACGTTTACTAATTTTATCTTAATAAAATTAAAACAAGATAAGTTGGTAAACATATTAATGTAAAAAAAAAGTAAGAACCCCAATATTCTGTTTAACTTTAATAATATTATGATTTAATTTTTACAATAAAATATAAAGATTTTAATTTTCATCATTTTCTTATTTAAAATTGTATATATAAATACGACGATAAAAAATCATTTTTAACAACGGAAATGTTTTCTTAATAAAATAAAATAGTAAGATATAATGGCAACTTTAAAAAGGAGAACTTTTCTTTAATGTGATACTAAAGTTAAAAAAGAAACCCTCCTTTCAATTAGGGGTGTTCGTGGGTTGAGTTGGGTTGGGTTTGGGGTAAACCCGCAACCCAACCCAAATATTTCGGGTTGAAAAAGCTCAAACCCAACCTAAACCAATCTATGGTTAAACCCAACCCAACCCAAACAGTTCGGGTTCGGTTTGAGTTGGGCCGGTTTATCGGGTTGGCTCTAATTTATTATTTTTTATTATATTTTAATGTTTTTGTTATAAAAGAGCTATTAAATTAAAATTTTTTTGTATATTTATTTTTAATTATATTTTATAGTTAACTCATTATACATACAAAAATAATATTATTTTTGAAATCTTTTTATTACTTTGATTTACATAAATTTAACATTAGTAAAACTTAATAATGTCATCTTTCAAATTAAAATTCTTCTAATGTGAAATAGATGATTTTGTAAAAAGAAAAATAATTATTATTAGTTTTTAAAAATAATAGATGGTATTTATATAAAAAGAAGATTTGATATAACATAAATAATTATATCAATTTAAATAGTTACTTATAAGTTTATCATTTATATATAATAAAAATATTTTAAAAACTTATTTCATTTATTTTTAAAAACATTTATAATTAAAAAAGAAGAATAAGTAAGATTGGGTTGGGTCGGTTTCGTTCGAGTTTTTAAGTATTCAACCCGCAACCCAACTCAAACCCTTCGGGTTAAGCATTTTAAAACTCAACCCAACCCAAATAACTAATGCAATCCAACCCAAACCAACCCAAAAGGTTAGGGTTGGACGGGTTGATGAATACCTCTACTTTTAATTAGTAAGGATGAGAAACACCGGTAAAAAAGGGAAATACCAAAGCAGGTGTGAAGAAAAATTTTTGTATATAAATATAATTTTAAAAAATTATACAAAAAATAATTTCAAATATAGTTAAATTAATATAAAATAAAAAAATAAAAATAGATGCTATGTTTAAAAATATATATATATTTTTACTTAAGGACATACGCGTGGCGCCAGACTACAGGGCAAACAGCGTCGTGCATGTAACCCGTGTTACATCGAATCAATGCAGCACAAGCTCAATTGACACGCTCTCTCTATCACGCACGAACGAAACCTCCGACGCGCGGATCCATCATTTTTATATGTTCGAAAAATAGTAATATTCTCACTTCTTTCCAAAGCGTTAAAGCCTTCTTCTCCATACACTTGCTAAAACCCTAATTGTCTGTGATTCCGTTCCTCTTTACTGTTCTTAGCTTTAGATTAATCGCTCGCGGCCATGGCGAAAGCTTCATTAGACGAAGAAACCGCGAAGAAGGTCATACGCCAGGTTAGAAATGTCCAAAACAAAAAAAAAAAAAAAAGAAAAAGAAAAAAGAGAAAACCTCAATCTTTTTCAAATTTCATTACTTCTAAACTTGTAGTCTATGTGTTCTTGCTTTCTTGATCGAGGTGTTGATGGTGGATTCGTCTTAAGCAGGTTGAGTTTTACTTCAGTGACAGCAATCTCCCCAGAGACGGATTTCTGAAGAAAACGATCAATGAGAGCGAAGATGGATGTATCCTTATCTTCACTCCTTCAAGTTTTAACTTTGATTGCTCTTTATTTTCTTAGTTTTTGTTTTGGTTCATACAACGAGGAGCTCCTGCATATGTCGGTTAGGAAGAGTGATTTATTGACTTTAACTAATAAAAAAATATTTTTTTTTGCATTTTGAATTGATTGACGTAGTGGGCATTTTGCAGAGGGAAAAAGACGTAGTTCAGTTGAGTTTTGTTTGGTTCATCTTCGCTGTGATTCTAGTGATCGGTTTCTCGTTGGTTTGTTCATTTTCTCGGATGAGAAGTCATTTTGGATTGGGAGGGGCTTTGAAGCTGGACGATACATCAGTTAGGAAGAGTGATTTATTGAGTTTAACTAAGAGTGATTGATCCACTTTTGCTAAGAAAGATTTATTCTCTGTAATTTAAGTGGATTACTTATTTGGCACAATTTATTTGGAAAAAGGCTTAGATGAGTCCAGTTTTTGTTTTGGTTGGTGTTGACTGTGATTCTAGTGGTTAATTTGGTATTTGTTTGTTCATTTTTCTCAATGAGAAGTGATCTTGTATTGGGAGGGGATTTGAAGCTGGAGGATACATCAGTTAGGATGAGTGATTTAAAAAGTTCAAGTGCTTACTAAAAAGAGTAATTTACTAACTTTAACTGAGAAAGATTTAATTTTTTGTTATTTGAATGGATTTTCATATTCAATGCCATGTAGCTGGGAAAAAACTTAATTGAGTTTAGATTTTGTTTTGGTTGATCTTAACTGTGATTCTAGTGGTTAGTTTGGCATTAGTTTGTTCATTTTCTCGGATGAGAAGTCATCTTGGATTGGGAGGGGATTTGAAGCCAGAGGATGTTTCAGAGGAGACAGTGAAGGTGGTTGCTGAAACCCTCAGGAAGTCTTCTCTTTTGAAAGTTTCTGAAGATGGTGAGATTATTGGATTTGGTGTTAGTTCTGATGTATTCGTTTGCCTGCTTTTGTTTTGCATTTGAATGAGTGTCATGCTGGTTTTGTTCCAGGGAAGAGGATTGGGAGAAGTACAGAGTTGTCGAAGCTGGAAGAGGTGATAGAACAAGTGGACATACGGACCATTGCAGTGTCACCTCTTGCACATGATGTTACACGAGAAGAGTTGGAATCCTTTTTTGGTCAGTACGGGAAGGTATATAATCAGAGGACCTGTGATGTCTGTGTAAACTTATTACATTTTCTGTGTGGGGCTTTGATTGGAGTCCAATAGTCTCATTAGGCATTTTAAGGAAGCAAGGAGTGGTGCAGTGCGTTCATGTTAAAATGGAGGCACTTTTAACCACAACCCTTAACTAGTGGTGTGAAGCTGTTGGTTCAAACAGCATAACTTAACTACACTGAGTTTGGTTGGTTTGGTTTTAAATTGGCAAGGCTTGTGCTGGATTTGAAAAATATCCGACCAATTGGTTAGGTTTAAATTAGTTCTGTTTGGGTCACTTTGACATTCATTACAAATTACAATCCCAGTGCAATTCAACAAAGGGATATTATCCAATTTTATTGGATGTAGCATGTCCTCTGCAAGGATGACACAAAATAAATGAATCTTTTCAACAATTTGCGACTAGTAGTCATTTGAAACTCAATGTGGCACTCTCTCCCCGCCTCGCCCCCCTTTCTTTTATTGTTTTTCAGTTGAGTAACTGGTGAGTGAAATGGAGATATTCATAACTTAACTATAAGTTAATGTTGGAATGCATCATTAGTTCAAGTTATTGTTTCCATTTGCAGAGCAATATGTATAGTTTTACACTTTTCTCTATAACCATGCTGGTTGTAGAGAACAATTGGTTGGATTTGATTTTAACTTTTATTAAGTATGTAGTCTATTTGGCAATTAAAATGAGGCAAAGAACTGTGCAGTGATCATGTCTTGCTAACAGTTTCAGGAACTTTTGCGATTAAAAATTTGAATACTAAATGTTATCTTCTGGTTATCATGTGTTACTTGTTGGTGTTTGATAGTATTTCAAGAAATTTTACTTTACCAATAACATTGGTACAATTAGTACAGATGCAAATTCCATTTTTCCATGCAGATTATTAGTTTCTTTGCATTTGTTTAATAAGTATCTTTCAGGTGAATAGTGTCAGGCTTCCACGTCATGTTGCCGATAAAAGGTTCTTTTGTGGCACTGCTTTGATAGAATTCTCATCAGAGGAAGATACTGAAAAGGTTTCAAAGCAAAACTTGACTTATGCAGGTGCTGAACTAGAGTTAAAACCAAAGTAAGCTGTGTGCTTCTCCCATCTTTGAAACGTACTCTTTAACATTTTTTTTTATGTACTCTTTATTCCTTGTGGGTTTGATTAATTGCTTGATATGAATACAAATATTTGGTTGGAGGTGCTATTTGTCAAGCTTGGATTCATATTCTTTAATTTAAAGATGGATTACATAACTTTATTAGTTCTTACAAATTTTAAACAAGATTGAAAACATTAAGTTTACTTTTTAGATGTCATGTAGCAATTTGGTATTACTGCATTAGTGCATGGATATTTCTCAAAATTTGTTAATTCTTAAAATATATATTATTGTGTCTTTATAATTTAGGTGTGAATAACTGCATGTGATCAAAAAGTAATATCATAAGGTTAAACTTCCAGCAAAAGCAGGTAGCTTGGCATAAATCAAATCAGTTACATGTGAAGAGGTCATGTTTTACTCTGAAAGTAAGCTGGGTATGAATACTTGCTCAGTACTCAATACCCATGAATAATTTAGTGAATCCTATTATAGGAGGTAACAAATGCCTGCTCTTGGATTCCAAATTGCAACTGAGGAAGGAATAATTAACTCCATCCCATTTGGCATGTGGCATTATATCGTTTGATTTTATCATGAATCTGGATTCTGGACAAAGGATTTTTGTTGCATGTATGCTGCGAGCAGGCACTCTGGAGCCTGCTACCATACCACGAAGAAGCAGTAGGACTGCCAAGATATTGACAAGATGGCAAGAGTATGTCTACAAGGTGTTTGCTAATTGTAGTGGAGAAGTGTTAGATAGTTATCATGTGGGTCAAATAGATAATGACACCCAGTTGTTAGAATGATGCCATGGGCTTAGTTTGTTAAAGTTGTAACAGCTCACGTATAATAATGAATGAGTTGAAATAAATTACCAAAGTCCTCGTCACCCTCTTTCTATTTTTTATTTTTATTTTTAATTTTCCAAAATCCTCTTCTCCCTCTTTTCTACATGCTTCCCTCTCGCTCTCGCTCTCCCTCTCCCTCTTCTTATCTCCCATCCATCAATTGTAGGATGAAAAATGAATTACCAGGATCTGCTACTGGCAAATTTAAACAAGATAGGCATAATGAAATTCTATTATGACAAATCTAGGTTATGATGGACTGGCTGGGCTAAAGGTTTCAACGGTTGAAAGATACTTGCTAGGATCTACTTTAAAATGAACTTGAACAAGGTTAGTGGCATATGAGCAAAGCTCAAAGGGATTCCCCCATCCCCCCATCCTTGAAATGCCATATTGTAGTATTTAGCATAATTAGAGCAAAAAAAAACTCGGGGTGGGAAGGGTGACTTGTGGTTTGAGATGAGAGCTTTTGGACATCATTTGGTTGAATATTATTAGAACGATGTGGGGGATTTATTATGAAATGGTTGAAATAATGATTTATTTTCTGATTCCTTCTATTTCACCAGCCTTCACTGCCCTTATGTGGTTGGCATATCCATGTTAGCTAGATTTGCCTATGCGGCGCCTCAAATACTCATATTCTTGGCCAGCCATTCACACAAACTATATAGCTCAGCAAAAGTCTTAAAACACATTGTTGTGTTGGAACCTTAGATAACCAACAATATGAGACTATTGGATACACAACGTTGCTCTTAACTGTGTATTGCCGTAATCACCATGGATGGCTCTCCTGAGCACATGCCTCGTTAGATGACTCTTTTGAGTACACCCTATACCGAGGACACTCTAACACGATGACTCGAGATAGCTCGCTTCTTGGTGGTATCTCATAACCTTATCAAAGTCGTGAGAATTATTTATGTCCCCTCTTGAATGAAGGTGGTCGACCCCTTGGGTTGCGCCAACAAGAAGTCTTGAAGATGACCTATAACATGTCATCAAGGAGGTAGGACTCATGTCCCTCCCTATAATAGATGTTAAGCTTTTTACTCATTTTTCAAAGAAAACATTAAAACGTGAGACCAATCATACTAGGCCTTTTGGTGGGCCAAATGAATTTCGAGTCCGACGAAACTTCATGGATTCTTTAATTTGGTTACAGTATATGTCTAGATAACTTCATTTCTTTCATCATTCCAAATGTTATATACAATGCTAGGTCTATGTAGAAGGATAGCTTACAAAGTCCCATATTATCGTTATATTGGTCTACAACTTCTCGTCCTTCATCATCCCAAATGTTATATACAATGCTAGGTCTATGCAGAAGGATAGCTCACAAAATCCCATAATAAAAGTAGAGATAATTTTTTTTTTAAAATTTCTATTCTTTAAATTGAAAATAACATTAATAATCAAGGAACCCCATATTTTCCTACTCTTATCCCCTATTCATAATATTAATTATCGCTCTCTTAATTTATAATTCATATGCATCTAAGTGTCTAATTGCAATCTTAATTTAAATGCATTCCCATGTAATTGTACTCTTATCAACAAGTCCCAATTTAACAAGTAGTTTCCAATGTTGTCAAGGTGGATAAACAGATGAGGTGAGGCCTAGATGAGGTCTTGACGGGTTTAAGGTGGGCTATAAAATAATTATTTAGATGCCTTTAAAGAATATTTATTTATTCATTTACCCTTCCATCCATATATATGCGTGTGTGTTTTTAATAGATAATATATTAAAGAAATTAAAATCCTATTATAAAAATAAATTCCTGATTCTCTTACTAGTAAGTAATGACTCATCATCATTGTCTCTGTTTAGAAATCTTTGTTTGAATTTTGGATGCTTATTTTTGGGTGTTATCTCATGTTCTCATTTGAATGTCTGATGCAGGAAGGACTTTGATGCTGAACGGAAAAAAATGGTAGCAGAATTTGAGAATTCTCGTTCCTCTAAAGGTTCAAGCAACAAAGACGGTTTTGACACTAGCGATAAGTAGGCTCTTAAGTGTAATCTATGTTGTTAATCATTTAACTTACAATCTTCTGGTGTTTGACCATACAATAAAATATTGTTTCTATTTATTTATTTTGTGGTGCTACAAATTTGTGTTTTTGCAGCTATCCCAAAGGATTAATTGTTTCATTCAAGTTAAATCATATTTCGGCTAGAGGATCTGTCAAACAAAGTGGCACCCATGGAGTAACTGATGGTGAGAATATGTGCAAAACTGAGAATGAAGTGGTGTCTAAAGAAATTCCTTCTGAAGAGAGCAAGCAGGAGACCTCAGAAAAAGTGAATGATGATGAAGCAAAACTGCTGGATGACGTGAAAAATGCTAGTGAAGGAATTGACAATGAGACACTCACTGGAGAGGGTGAAAAAGGTGTTGAAGGCGAGAGTGAAGAAAATTCTAGTGAAAAGCCAAGTGCAGAGCGTGTAGATAATGAAACAATTGAAGAGAAATCCTCAGTTGCTGCCAACAGGGATAACAAGGATATAGTGTTGCGTGAGGATCTCAAGAATGTCTTTCAAAAGTATGGAACTGTCAAGGTATAACATAGATCTAGTTTACTTTCATCTTTAAAGATCACATGTTCTCTACTTCTATTTGTATCATATAATATCTATGTTCATTACTTGGGCCTAGGAAAGTGGATCACACTTTTGATTACTATGAGGTATCATAGTTTGGAAAATTTTGTAATCACTATACCTTGTGCATCGTCAGACAGGACTTAATTCTGTATTATATAATAAGTGGTAGTCTATCCTTTTACACCAACAACATATCAGAGTAACCTGTCCCTATTTCTGTTTGGTTGATTGTCTGATGAGCATTTAGCTGTGTGGTTCCTGATTGGCAGAAGAAAAAGTATGTGTTTTGTTGTTACTACTTGATATCTTAATTTCTCTTCTAGTTGTTTTCCCCTTTTCCATTGATTTTGGCATGCTGAAAATATAGGAAGAACCATAAGGATGCCAACCGGGCTGTAAAGGGTAAGGGGCAAAAGTGGCAGTTGTATCTTTTGTTTGGTCATGTAAGATAGTATTATACTTATGAAAGCATTGCATGGCCATGCCACTAGTTCTTTTTATGAACTTGAAAGATTATTGAAGTATTGTAGAATCTGTAAAATTGAATGGAAATCTGATTTTGTATCAACAGAATGTAATAATTCAAATGATGTTTTCAACTTGTATTAGTTTAAATGGTATTCTTGACTCTATGTTGTTGCTAACTCTATACAAATTTGTTCAAAACTTTAAATTGTTTCCTGAGTACCCGACTCGATCAGTTTGTTTAGAAAAAATGTCCTCGTAACCATATGGATAATTAATTTTTAAAATTTGTGCAATGACTTTTACATTATGAATCTTACAATCCACTGATGTTTGTTTCAAAATGATTTAGTTTGGTCATTGAGCCTGAGATCGGAGCATTCTTTGATATTTCCATAAATTGGGTATATTTGCTTGTGAACAGAGTTCAAAGAAATCATTCTTGACTAAAAAGTTCTATGGATTGCAATTGATTGCTAGACGAACACCTTATTTATTTATTTTTTAATTTACCTGTCTGCCTGAAAATAATTTTTTGCCATTGAGTTATTCACCTTGTTCTTGACAATAATACTCGTGGAAGAGTCGTAACCTTTGAAGCAAATCTCATCTTGCCCATCCAAACATGCTGGAATCTGTTGAAACTGAACTTGCCTAATAAATGGGCTGGGATTGGGCGGTGGACTCTTTGAACTACTTCATATAAAATAACCTTGGCACTCAAATGGGTTTGAGTAAGCTTGCAAAATACAGATCAATGTACCACTTTACCAGTTTCACTTCCTAACATACTCAATTGCACAGGTTTTCTTATTCTTTTGGCACTGTTGTATGGTAAACATCTCTTACCATTTCACTGTTCAAGTTTATATTATGTGTAACTGTCTTGAATGATTTTCCATTTAATAAAAATGAATGTTCAGATTTGCTACCTACTATTGTAGTTTGTCAATAACATAGTTCGTATATTGACATTACTAATAATCTTGCGGTAAAGTTCTATTTTTTCTGGCAACTTCCAATTGGTCTGGGATGTTTAAAATTTTAGATTATCATTAGTTATTTTAAAAATTTTATTGTTTCTGACATTATTGCATCTTTTGCTTGAACATTAAGTATGTGGACTACACAATGGGGGCAGAGTCAGGTTTTATTCGCTTTGAAGAACCCGAGGCAGCTCAAAAAGCTCGTGCCGCAGCTGTGATTCTTGAAGCTGGAATTATGGTGAAGAATTTTTGTGCTTCCTTAGAAGCAGTAACTGGTAGGCAT
>JAJIYU010007652.1:0-18908 GCA_030144865.1 Tinospora cordifolia | reverse complement strand
TGTGCTAGGTGGTCACTATCAGGGTCACAACTCGCCCTAATTGCTCTACCGCATCCAATACCCTAACCCGCTCCCGGACCTCGACATTCGGTGCACTTTTCATTTAAAACTTATTTAAAGTATGCAGGTTCATCACAATATGTAATCCAATTTTCAAAATGCACAGAATAACAAGCTCTAAGTATGAGTTAGAAAACACTACTCATAGGGATGCTCCGCTACCGGCGCTCCTCTAGCGACCGGTCGCGTCCCGCTAGCACTGGGTCCTGCGAAACCGACGTAACTTCTTAACGTTAATATGAGACTTGGCTCATTCTAATTCTAGATCATTGGTTCATCAATCATTTGGCCTAGTCAAGACTAGTTCGTATACGTTCGTTCAATTATTTCTTCCAAAAATCATATTTTTCTCCCAAAAATTTCTATTTATCATTCTAAAAATCTGATAATTTTTTCAAAAATTCATAAATCCATCCTATAAATTATTTTCCTCAAGAAAACACATTTTCCTAATATTTCATTGTGTTTTCTCCTTAAAATTATATTTTCTTGAATTATTTCTATTTCCTTTAATAATTAATCCGAAATTGAAAACAATAGGGAAAAATCTTGTATTTTCTCATTATAATTCCAAAAAATACATTGAGTACATGTATGTCGGACCCGTCGTTCCGATGTTAAAAATGTGGGTCGTCACAAGTATTATTTAAATCAAAAGAATGAGAAAGAATTTTACCTCGAGATTGCTTCCTAAATTTGTGTAGCACTTCGTTGCTACTACCTCGCAGGTTATTTAGAATAACTCAAGAAAAGAAAAAGGGATTGAGGTGCCAAGAAGGAGGCAGAGAAGGAGCAAAAGGAATTTCAACTATTGTTTTGGGATGAGTGAAATGGGTTGGGTAGGTGGGTTTATATAGAGCTTTTAAGGGTTATATCTGTCATTTTTTTGCCTTCCTAACTAAGAAAACTTCCATTTTTGCTTGTTTTGGGTGGCAAGATGGTTAGGGTTTTCGATTTAGGGTTTTTTTGACACTTTTCTCCGCACAAATCGATGGCTAAAAACCTATTTTTGCAAAAATCAATGGTCCAAAATTGATTTTCTTTATTTTTTTAATTTCTTCGGCCCCTTAATTTTGGTGCACAAGCGCGTGGGCCAGTGCGCGTGGCCCTTTGATATTCCACATTTATATTGAGATGCAAAGTTAATTAGACTTAGCTGAGTCATGCTTTTAAATGAGGAAAGTTATGTTAGCGACAATCTTTATATTCACACGTTATGTATTTGAGACTTTTCTTAAGAGTCACTTCTACTTCAACCCATTTTTAAAAGTTGAAATCAATAGAGCATGTCAAATTAATTTGATGGGCAAACATGATATTGAAATTGCAATACTTTTGATTGTGCTAGGAAATCCTAGATCAAAATATCTTAATAACTATATTGTTTTTCATAGGAAAACAAGAATTGGAACTCTGTGTATAGACCATAATATTATCTTCAAATTAATTAGATTACTTGTTATGCACATTAACCCATGTAAAACATATATTTGAATCATTTACAAAGTAGAAAGCATACAGTAGTTCTTCTCAATTGCACTATAAACTGAATCTACAGAAAACCTCTAAATTCAAATATATACTCTCAAGTGTCTTCTTCTCCAAAAGCCATTCATACTTTCCAATATCAAAAAAATACATATAGAAATAAAATAAAATAAAAATCTTGAAATTTCCAGAGCTCTTGTGTTGATAATGTGTATTAAAAAAAAAAACTAGAACTACAAATAAATTAATTAAAGGAGGAAAACATACTTCAAAGAACAAATAGTGAAATAAATGAGTGAATTTTATTTTCATTATATATAATCTAGCTGCTTTCGCTACATTGTATACAACTTAGGCATATCACTTACAATCTGAGCATGTTTTTATAAAGGCTCTTAACCTTAACGAAGGTGTGCTAAATGGTATCTAAAAAAATAAATAAACTTGTTGTTAGAAAAGTAATATAATTGGCTGTAAGTTGTAAACTTAATATAGAATATGGAAAGACTACAAATTGAATTTCTTAAATGTGATATGTACAAACTTGGTATTTCTTAAAAAAATAAATTATTATGAATTAAAGGGTTCATACATTTAACCATCCCATCTACTTTCTTTGAGATCCTATACCACATGTGTAGCACTTTCACTAGCATTCGTACATAAACAAAAGACAAATTAATGCTATATAAATCCAAAATGAGTTCAAATTTAACCATTTCATCTTCTAGTACAACAGCCCCTGATCGTTGGTGGGGCATTGAGTTCCCCTAGCCAAGTGCTATTTGAGTTTACTCAAAACGTTACAGTCGTAATTGATTTATATCAATTGAGCCAGTAGCAGAATTTCCAATCAACTCAATTTATCAAAGACGACCATTTGCTATGACGTATTTCATGTCAGTACTCTTTCTTTCTTAATTTTGTCTGTTCTTTCACCTGCCCAAGTTTTCTTAATTTTGTCAGTTCTTTCGCCTGCCCAACTCAAATGACACATTTACTGGTCAAACTTTAAAGCAATAATAATGTCGTTATTTCGATGAGTTATTGTATTTCAACAGTTTGATGGATGATTTCTTCAAATTTATATGTTTGTCACGTGATAAATTAAATCTTTATTAAGTTCTTTTGCATGCCAATGTATATACGTACTTGGCTTGATAATGGTAGGAAAAACAGTCCATGATCAATGTAATGCAATAAGAATAGATGAAATTGATTTTCTCCCGTACTCCTTTTCCAATTAATATGCATGATTCACCACCTCTGGCGTCGCACTGTTTAGACTGAAACAACCATAAGTGTATCCTTGGAAACATTTACTGCAAGAGTAAATACTTCGCAAATACGTTATTACAAGTTGCACAAGTTTGAATTTGCCAAAAAACTAAGTAGGGACATCCTACCAGTAATGCTAATAGGATATAAAGTTTTTATTTTTATTTTTTTAAAGAACTAATTATTTTGTACCTTTTAACTTTAAGGGTGAGTGAACAGACAAGTGCATTTGTACGTGGAAACCTACTGCAATTACTTGCTTTCCTATACTATCAAATGGATTTATTTATTTATGCTCCTTTCGCTAATACAGAAGTTATTGTACCTTGGAGTTAGGACCGTAGTATTAATTTTGGAATCATTTTGAGGACCGTAATATTAATTTTGGAATCATCTTGGTACGAAGCTGATGGTAGACTTTTAATGAATCAAGAAAATAATTAACTAGTCGTGGCACATGCATGTTTTGTTGTACGAATAGCCGATTTATTTGAAATGGAGAAAATCTGTCGCAAGTGGTATGAATAATATATTTTTTCTATGTTGAATTTATGAACATGGGGTTAATTAAATTCCTTTAGATATATATTTGAGTTGGATTGAATTAGCTATAATACTAATTATCCAAATAATTCAGGTCGGGTGATGGCTGGTTGACTGATGCATGTACAAATATGGATCCAGGTGAAGACTAGAAGGACCACACGGGCACATAGAAAACCAGCAAATATCAGATATCTAAAGTTAAGTTAGTTTCAATTAGTTAGTTAGACCTTGTTTTGTTAATACATATAATTAGTTATTTGTTAACCATTCTGTTTCAATTCTGTCAATTCTGTTTTGTTTGTTATTTTTCAATTCTGTTTGTCTTGTTATTCAGTTATGTTTGTTCTGTTAACTCAAGTTCTGTTTGTATATAAGAATGTAAGATGTATCTATCAAGAAGTAATGGAAAGTATTATTTTCTTTCCTGAAACTCAAGTTCTATTATGGTATCAAAGAACTCTGATTCTTGTGTCTCTTCCAGTACTTCTTGATTCTTGTGTCTCTCTCTTTGTTCTTTTTAATAATGACTCAACCGGAGAATGATTCTTTATCAATAGGATCATCGGCAGCAATGTCTTCAAGACCTAAAGACAGTCCATTTTATCTTCATCCAAATGAAATCCCTCATTAGTTCTTGTTTCTCCTGTTCTCAATGGATCAAACTATCAGCCATGGTACAAATCAATGCGAGTTGCCTTGCTTTCGAAAAACAAATTGAAGTTTGTTGATTGTAGTATTTCAGTGCCTGGAAACGAAAATCCAATCTACTCTGCATAGGAACGATGCAATACCATGGTTTATTCCTGGATTGTAAGGTCAGTTTTTGATTCAATTGCAAAGAGTATTTTGTGGATCGATAATGCTGTGGATCTTTGGAGAGATTTAGATGACAAATTTTCACAAGGTGATGCAATTCGAATAGCAGAATTGCAAGAAGAAATCACTGGTTTCAAACATAATTCACTTTCTGTTACTGAGTATTTTACACAGCTGAAAATTCTTTGGGATGAATACATTACTTTGAAACCAATTCCAAGTTGTGTTTGCAATCCTTGATGCAACTGTCTTGCTCTTAAAATAGTTAAACAGAGGTATGACGATGATCATTCCATTCGTTTCTTGAAAGGATTAAATGATAACTTTGCAACTATTAGATCGCAAGTTTTGTTGATGGATCCAATGCTTAATATCAACAAACTTTTCTCTCTTGTTCTTCAACATGAGAGGCAATCCAATTAGTCTAGTTCAAATTATAGTGAACCAGTGGTGATATTCACTCAAGCTTCTCATCAATTTGTCAAGAAATGAAATGCTAATCAAGTGCCTAATCAAGGTCATGGAAGAAAGTATTCAAATTACGGCACAAAGCCACTCTGCTCTTTCTGCAACATTTTTGGTCACAGTGTTGATGTGTGCTATAAGAAACATGGTTATCCTCCTGGATATAGAAACAAACGCAGGTCTTCTTCAGCACAAGTTAACCAAATAAGTTCTGAAGGTGTTTCTTTTGAGAATAATGGAAGTCAAAGTGCTAGCAGTCATAACACTTCTTCTTCAAATGCTCCTACTCCTACTATGATCACTCAAGAGCAGTATCATCAGCTATTGGCCCTGCTTCAACAAACGAAGATTGATTCTGTTGTTGAACCTCAAGTTAATCAACTGTCTGCTGATTTCTCTCCTAATGCTGATGTTTCAGGTATAATGCATATTTCCTACATTAATTCTTTAATGTTTCATAAACATATATGGATCTTAGACACTGGTGCTACTGATCACATTGTATGTGATCTTACTCTTTTCAATTCTTATAATTCTATTACAAACATATTTGTTTCTTTATCGAATAACCATAAAATTTTTGTCTCTCATACTGGAACTGTTGCTTTTTCAAACAACTTCATTCTTCATGATGCTCTCCATGTTCCACATTCCTCTTTCAATCTTATTTCAACAAGCAAACTTACATCAGCTTATCCTTACTCATTAATTTTCTGTCACGATCTTTGTTTTATCCAGGATCTTCACAATTCGAAGATGATTGATTGGCTAAAAAGATTAATGGCTTCTACCACCTTGTTTGCCCTTCAATTTCCAAGAATATCAATTATGTTTCTTCTTGTACTTCCAATAAGCCAAAACATGATGATCTTTGGCATTTTAGATTTAGGACATTTGTCTAGTGCAAGATTGAAATTCATGCAAAATCTTGATCATTCTATTACCTTACCTTCATTCGATCATTGTAATGTTTGTCACTTTGCAAAACAAAGAAAATTACCTTTTCCTATTAGCAATTCTGTATCTTCTAACTGTTTTGATCTTATACATGTTGACATATGGGGACCATCTAATATTGTTTCTTTATATGGTCACAAGTACTTCTTAACAGTTGTTGATGATAAAAGTTGATTCACGAGTATATTTGATGAAATCAAAATCTGAGGCTCAACAATTAATTCAGAATTTTTGTCTCCTTATTGAAACCCAATTTTCTGCAAAAATCAAATGCATTCGAAGTGATAATGGTCTTGAATTCAACATGCCTGAATTTTTTACTTCTCGAGGCATTATTCACCAAACAACATGTGTTTATACACCTCAAAAAAACTCTGTTGTTGAGAGAAAATATCAACATATACTCAATGTTGCAAAATCATTAAGTTTCAATCTTCTTTACCAACTATATTTTGGTCTGATTGTATTGCACATACTGTTCATCTTATCAATTGTATACCATCTCCAATAATTTCTAATGAAACTCCTTACAAATTGTTACATAGTTTTCATCCTTCTTATGAAAATCTTAAAGTCTTTGGTTGTCTCTGTCATGCTTCTACTCTTGATCATAACAGATCAAAATTTGACAGTCGTGCTGATGCGTATGTATTTCTTGGCATACCCTCAACTGTCAAAGGTTTTCGATTGTATAGCCTCACCACCAAGTGGATTTTTATATCTCGCAATGTTCATTTTTATGAAACTGTATTTCCCTTTTCTTCTTCATTCGCTAATTCTAATCAGAATTTTACCAATGCTTTTGATTTTGTGTTACCAACATCTTTCCTGGTTCCCTTAGATGAACCTTTTGTTTCTTCTTTTCCTTCTTCTTCAAACTCTTCTTCCCAACATCATACACTTGCTGATACAACGACATCAGTTCCACCTCACCCCCTTCCTTCTCGACGATCTTCTTGTTCTATAACTACACCTTCTTATTTGCATAACTATCAATATACTCTACCTAACCTGAAATCAAACATTGTCTTTTCTACATCAACACCCCATCCTATTTCTGCAACACACTCTTTTATTAACCTCTTCACTGCTCATAAAGTTTTTGCTACTCATCTAACCAATACTAAAGATCCTAGAACTTACAATGAAGCTATAAAGCAATTATGTTGGAAAAATGCAATGCAACTAGAAATAGATGCTTTGCAACAAACTAATACCTGGGTCATCACGGATCTGCCTCCAAACAAGCAAGCAATTGGTTGCAAATGGGTGTTTTGAACAAAATTTAATGCTGATGGTTCCATTGAGAGACACAAGGCCCGCTTAGTGCTAAGGGATATACTCAGCAAAATGGCGTTGACTACATTCATACTTTCTCTGCTGTTGCTAAGATGACAACTATTCGAACTCTCCTTGCTCTTGCTGCTTCTAAGAATTGACATTTATATCAACTGGATATTAATAATGCTTTCTTACACGGTGATTTACATGAAGAAGTGTACATGCAAGTTCCTCCAGGATTTTAGGTTTCAGATTCTTCAAAAGTCTGTAAACTTCAAAAATCTCTTTATGGTCTCAAGCAAGCAAGTCGTCAATGGTATGCTAAACTGACAGATGCACTGCTATCTCTTGATTTTAAGCAAGCTAAATCAAATTATTCTTTGTTTACAAAAACATCTGGTTCATCTTTCATTGCTTTGCTCGTTCATGTTGATGATGTTGTTTTGGCATCAAATGATCTTGTGTTGATACATGAGGTAAAAAGTTTTCTTCACAAAACTTTTAAAATCAAGGATCTTGGTCAATTAAAATTTTTCCTTGATTTTGAGATTACTTGATCGCATTCTGGGATTCATCTTTGTCAAAAAAAGTATGTTTTGGATTTATTAGAGGAAACTGGTTTTCTAAATTGTAAACCAGTTTCAACTCCTATGATAGCTCATCAAAAACTTCAACAAGATGGTGCTAATAAATGAGACAATGTTTCTTCTTACCGCATTCTAGTGGGCAAGTTGTTATATGTATGCAATACAAGACCTGATATTTCCTTTGCTGTTCAACAAGTTTCACAATTCTTAGATACTCTTGCTATCGCCCATATGCAAGCAGCTCATCGTGTTCTGCGTTATTTGAAAGGCCATCCAAGCAATGGGCTATTGTTCTCTTCATGTTCTTTAGTTCAATTAAAAGGATTTTTAAATTCAGATTGGGCTTCTTGTCCAGATACTCGATGTTCAGTTTCTGGTACATGTGTGTTCCTTGGTGACAGTTTAATTTCTTGGAAATCAAAGAAGCAATCAACAGTTTCTCGTTCTTCTTCTGAGGCTGAATACAGAGCCTTGGCTGCTCTTACATGTGAAATCCAGTGGATTCTATTCTTGTTGCAAGATTTTTCTATCACTCACTCTCAACTAGCTATTCTATATTGTGACAATCAGTCTGCTCTCCATATTGCTAAAAATCCAGTGTTTCATGAGAGGACGAAACACATTGAGCTTGATTGTCACCTTATTAGAGAGAAGTTGACTATTGGTATTGGTCATCTTTTCCCTGTTTCTTCTTCTAATCAACTTGCTCACTATTTTACAAAAGCCTTGCCATCACCAACTTTTCTTCTTTCTATGTCCAAGCTGGGTGTCTCTAATATTTATGCTCCAGCTTGAGGGGGGCTATCAGATATCTAAAGTTCAGTTAGTTTCCATTAGTTAGTTAGACCCTATTTTGTTAATACAGATAATTAGTTATTTGTTAACCATTCTGTTCCAGTTTTCTATTTCAGTTCTGTCAGTTTTAGTTTTGTTTGTTATTTTTCAGTTCTGTTTGTTTTGTTAACTCAAGTTTTGTTTGTATATAAGAATGTAATATGTATCTATCAAGAACTAATGGAAAGTATTATTTTCTTTCCTGAAACTCAAGTTCTATTAAACGTTGGTTGATTTTGTGCAGTCAGTTGTTTTAGCCAGTTGAGAATCATTCTTTATTATGTGAAGTGGGTTGCTATTAGAGTTGTTAGTTAGTTATAATATTTGTTAGTTAAAATATTCTAGGGGATTAGAGATCGTAATGGATTACATTCTAGAGAATCTAAGTTAGTGATGGATAACAGTTTATCGTTAATTTAATCCTTAAAAAGGAAAGTGAATGAATGAGTTGGAACAAGGACATTTTTCTAGCAAATTCCTCCTGCTTTCCTCTGTTTTCTTCCCCCTTTTAGTCTTTTCTTCTCTCCCTGCCTATTAAGCTTTGTTTTATCCTTCTTGACTCTTGTTGGTTGCATCAATTTCTCAAAAGTTTTCCATGTGCGAGAGCATTCAAAAGATGTTAAATGAGATTCTCCATCGAATTGCTTCTATCAAAAAACAACCAACACAAAAGTACCCTTGCTTCCTAGCCCATCCCAACCCTCCCATGCCCCTTCTTCTACCATGGCCCACTCCCCACCTCCCCCTGTTTTGTCTCCAACTCATCCTAGCTCCAATCTATCCTCACCACCAGACCCAAACATGTTGCAGTCACCAAAATTGGAGATTCCCTTTTTTTTTTGGCCAGGTTCCATTGAATTGGTTGTTTCAAATTGAATGATTCTTCATGTACCATAAACCATTTGATCAACATCTTACGGTGGCTTCTTTCTACATGATGGGGGATGCATTGCAATGGTTTCATTGGTTATTCACAAAAAATCAATTAATTACATGGGTAGTCTTTGATTGTGCCTTGGAGGTGTGTTTCGGTCCATCTTCCTTCCTCAACTATGAAGCTTCTTTGTTCAAACTTTAGCAAATTACAACTATTGAAGCATATATGGCTAAATTTGAGGCTATTTCAACTCGCACCATAGGACTATCACTTCTAAACTTGTTCAATTACTATTTATTAGGCCTTTGGGGGGGACATTGAATGTGAGGTTTTTCTGGTTTTACAACTCACTAAGTCACGTTGCAAATTAGACTCACTACTCTACTAACATTTCAAGTTCCTCCGTGACTGACAAAGGGAAAGGCGTGGTGATAGCTAGCTTCCCTTATTTTTTGGTGGTCCTTTATTTTTTGGTTCTATCTAGAGATGGGTCTTTTGCATGTCTATGTCTAATGGTCAACTGTATTTTGGAACAAAAATTGTTTGTAATACTTTGTTGCTCTTTCACACTAATAAATGAATGTTTAAATTACTCTAATGTGGCTTGATATTGTGGTTGGAAAGACTTAATGGTGTATTAGGTGAACTTGACTCAATGAGTGAGTTTATTGAGTCATTGTGTCGGTTAAGTCGCTCTTTGGCCTAGGAAGGGGTCCTGACAACGCCTCACTTAAAATGAATAATCAACCCTCAAAATGGTGTGGATACCCTTGATATTGTACTAGAGGGAACCTAACAATGAGAATAAGAAAGAATATTGGTATGAGAATTTGCCTATCGATCAACACTCAGAACATATATGATAGCCAATTCCAATTGTAAAACTTTGCCAACAAAATGGAGATCTAAAACTTCAATACATTTTCGAGGGGCATGATAGAAGGTATTTATCTTCATTGCATTGTTGCTACTATAATAACACAATATCATGGGACAAGAAGAAATTGATGCATGTGATTTAGTCAACAAGTATCTCAACCCACACATTTATAGGTTGAGCCAATGCTTAGTATTCTAATTTTTCACTTGAGTGTGCCATCACAATTTCTTGATGTGATGCAACCTAATTGACCTCTTGTCATTCGGCAGTGCAACCTAATCATCATCTAAATATCCTTCGAACAATGATTGAGGTGATGGCGCATAAAATGAACAACTCATGAATATATTTTAACTATGAAAGACACATGCATGAAGCACTAACATGATGGACCTTAAAAAAGAGAAGTTAATTGACCAAAGTCATTTCAAGTAAATTATATCATAAAACTCATAGATAAGTCGTTGAATATGTTCTACACTACAATCAAACACCAATTCATTGTCAACCATAGATAATAACCCAAACAATTGATATTAAGATGCATGCTTAAAAATAGAAAGGTATTTTCTTTAGAGTTAATGAAGTTTTAGTTTAAAAGAGTATATTTGAGTAGATTATGCAGGCTTTTGGTACGCGTTTAAGACAGTAGAGAACAAGATGTAATAATTGCTTTATTTTTAATTTTGATTTGCTAGCTACATGTTTCATGGATTTAATTTGAGTTGCGAATTCTACTTGAAAAATGGAAATACCCACATTAGTAGTGGATCAAATAATTCCAAAAACACATGATTTTACTTGAACCCTGATTCTTTAGGTTGTGGCCAGCAGGTACACCTCAAATGAAATATCATTCAAAGACATTATGAGGACGAAGTTGACAAACTAGTAACGCAAGCAAAATATTTGTAGCAAAAAATACAATCTTGAAACCTTTGCTAATTGAGCTAAATGTCTCGCCAAAGTCCATACTAAACATGTAGCATTTAGCCACTAATCATGTTTTCGTATATGACACGAGCCATTGTTGTTGTACTTTATCTCAAAGATGCATTTGTTTTCAACCCTTTCTTGAGATTTTCATTGTGAAGCATAAGTGATCATGTTTGATTGATCATTAAGGGTTCAAAATTTTCGTTCTAAATTAAATTGGGTGATGTTTGAAATTTGTTGCCGTGGCGAGGGCTTTGAGTTTGAAAAACCCCTTTTTAGATTGTGTTACCATAAGATGAAAAAGTTGTAGAGAAGGATGAGAAAGTTGGTCATGAGTTTGAAGCTAGACTAGATTCACCAAAGTTATGGTATATTAAGTGTTCTTCATAAATCGATATATTTGTGATTGAGGCCAAAGTTGAAGAGGAGTGTAGAGCAGTTGAAGATGAGCGTAGTTAGTTAGATCAATAACTGATTCCAAGTGTCATGTTTGTATTTGTTGGAGAAGTCTACAATTAGGCACCATCTGTTAGATTTTCAATGTTAGAAACAGAGAACATTTTTGGGTTGTAAATTCAAGTTTCTGTTTTTTGTCATGTTCTTCTTATCTCTTTTATTTTTTCAGTTAAGTTTTGTTCTATTTTTGCAAAAGTGTCACCGTCCATATAGACTATAAGTAGCCACCGCATCATCAGATAAAATGACAATGTGATGACAGCAGTAAGGGAGGGCTCAAAAAGTCTAAAAAGATCAGTTCAAATACTGAAATGATCTAAACCCAACTTTATGAGTTGACTTGTTCTAGAGCCTATATTATAAGGGTTGAAACTATCCTTCTATCAAATTTTCCATCTCCTTACTTTTATCTTTCTAAAAATCTAATGCTTATTTCAGATATCTTTAAATAATTCAAATCATTTTCTTAAAATTTCTATTATTTAATAAAATGGATCTGGTTCTTATTTATTAAAATATTCAACTCAAATATTTTTTATATGTGATTGATAGCCATCATTTTATTATTTTTTAATAAAAAATAAAGTTCAAATTTTATGATCATCTCATTCTTTAACTCACATGCATCAGAAGACCTTGCAAACTAACCTTTAATTAGGTGAAGATTTAAGTGAAGCTCATTCTTGTACGAAAGATTTTTTTAATTTCCCTCATGTACAATTTCAATACAATAAGGTTTCCTTTCACCAATGTATTTAAAATACTTTTTCGGAAATATAGATTATATAGTACTAGTCAGAAATATTGAATAAAATGAAAACGTTTTCAATTAAGAACATGTGTAAGCTTACAAGTCGAGTTAAATGAATATAGATTTTCTGTATGAGAATTCAAATATATTCTTTAAATATTTCCATACAGAAGTTATTAAGTTTTCAAGGTGGCCAAAATCTTGAATTTTGAGTCGCAATATTCTATACTTAAATGGACCCAAAGAAATGCCTGAAAAGGACCCAAAGAAATCTGTCTCAGAACAATTTATTCCCCTAATTAATAATTCCCTGCTAAGAAGATTCAATTCTATGTGAGTTAAAATAAAATTGTCCTGAAGCAATATGTAATAAGAGAACACATGCAAGTAGCAACGCCATAATTGAGAAATAAAAAACTATTATTTAGTAAGGCATACACAGCAAGGCTTGTTCATTCATCCAGCAGCATCTTGAAACTGGTAGAAAGAAGCAGGCCATTTACTTAGCGACCAAATGGTTGTTAACAGTGGATGCGAGTGAGTTCCATTCACAGACTTTTCAAAACCTAAAAGTCTTTGCAGAAAAATGCTAAAAACAGGGATTAGAAAATTAAAAAAAAAAAATGAAAACAACCAAGCAGCAAAAACCCTAACCCTAGAGAGAACAAATGAAACACAAAAAAAAAAAAAAAAAAAAAACAGAGTGGGGAGGAGAGGTGCTCAAGTAATAACGTTAAGGTATTTCTTTGTCACTGAAGTCAATGCCCGAACCAAATACCCTTGCGAGGTGGTGAAATGCGTGGCCTTCTTGCTTGCTTGCTTTTTCTTCCGGACAAACACCACAAGGCAAGGATAATCTAGGTGCGTTCTTGACTTCTTCCATATTAGTACATTCCTTTCCTAAGCCTAGCTAGAATCAGCTCCTCCCTTGTCTTCTGTCCCCTTTTCTCTCTTTATATATACTGCCAAAATATAAATAAAAAACCCTTTAACTGTACTGAAAACTTCTCTTAATTAAATAGATATTGCATCTCAGAAAGAATATTACCAGTAGAAGTCAGGAGAAAATAGCTTAGGAAATTATTTAATTAATTTGTTGTCAATAAAGAGAAGAATTGAAGAGGAAATCATCATAATAAACGTTTTAACGGGCAGCCTTTTAAATCAAAAAAGAGAAAATTTGAAACAGTAGTCAAAAATTTTCTAGTCAAGATCAGGAGTTTTTGAAATTCACTCACTTATATGTTAGAAGTTGCTATCATGCATTGGTGGCGACGATCGAGGTTTTGATCCTCTCCACTGTGCAAGTAATAAGATTGTTGACTGTCGCTACAGATCCGAGGGAGAGCTTTGCGGTCGGAGCCGAATCAACTAAAATCTGAAACGCCACAGTTAGGAGAGTTCCACCGGAGCCAAGTTCAGCGTTTCCGGTGGTACCTCCACGACTATGAGTCGCGGATGGACCGTCGGGAAGTATGGCAAACCCGGAGGGCAGGAGGGCTACGTAATCTGGGTCTCCTCCGTTCAGAACCACATTCATAGCAACAATGTCGACTGGAGCATAAACTACGAAAGAGCCTGATACATCTGTGCCGCTTTCTTGCAGGATCAGCATGTTACTCTGGCTTGAATTTTGACTCTGTGGTTTGGATCAATCAAATAAGGGTCAAAGAGCGTTCCAAATAAATACCGTCTAATGAACTGAAATATTGTCTGATTGCGCATGATGAAATTTCCCTTACATTAACGCGAAGAAGAGAGACACAGTTGCCAGGATCACGGCCATTAGCGATGTGCGACATTTCTTGAACAACAGCGCCCTTTGAGAGGATATCCCACTGCGATTAAATATGCACAATAAAGACATTTTGGAGGGGATTAGTCAGGATCCTCGTGAGAATCCGTTAACAAGCTAGTTAAGCATCTTAAACTGTAGGCTAACGGATAACAAGAGGAAAATAAATAAATAAATAAACAAATTAAATTATACGCTGTCGATTCAAAAGGGTACGAAAGGATTACTTCATTGCGAGTGTTCTCATCCCGAAGGAAGTCGAAAACCTTCTTTGGTGGGACTGGAAGCCAGAATGAGGTGGCTGCACTAAGAACAATACCAGGAGGTCTGCCTGGATCGTCGACGCTCTTTCTGGTCATCACTCTCACATCCTCAGCCCCACTTCCAGATAAAGTAGTCCATGTATGAGCAGTAGAAGCGCTTACGCCAGAACAAAAGCTCATCACCATTCTCTCTGCCAACTTCAACATACTCTTTCTGCCTTCTGGACTCGTTATCACTGTAGCAAAGCATAAACGTTTTGACAAATTATTCACAGTTCATTAAATTAATCTTAATCAATATTTTACTGTTTCAGAAGGTATTTGTCTATGTAAATGAACTAATGGAATTATTCGCTTTTTCCTAGGGCATTAAATGCTTTATTTATTTTTTTGATTGAAGCAATCTGTTCCCTAATTAATAATCTGCTAATTACCACCAACATCTCCCGCAGGGATAGTACTAGCCATAACACTTGCAAGGCGTTCACACTGTCTTTCCAAGGTAGCAACCCATCGCCTAGCCCCAAACGCAAGTGTGGAGTTAACCAATGCTTTGTACATGTTATGAACGGCTCTATCATCCACTTCTACATGTTCCACCCATATGACCTGAAAGGAAGCAACCCTTTTAAGCCATTAGATCAAACAATAGTAGTTGTAATATATTGTAGCTTAAATGAAATTATATGTTTATTGAGATTTATCGTTAACTCTTCTAATGTTCGAAGTAAGAAGGAAAATTATTACCTTAGAATAACCATTTGGCATTTCTTGAATTAAACAGCCTGATGGCCTTCTTCGACATCGCATTATAGGGTTAGGCCTTAAATGATCCAAGGAGACATCTACCACCGCCCAAGTGCCTTCTGAATGCTGTTTACAATACCTTACGAAAAAACTATCTCGAGTTGGAACAAGAGGTGATGGAACTTGAAATTCCGCAGTCATCTAGTTAACAAGAAGATTAAAAAAAATAAAATAAATAAATAGGTCAGATGACTTGAGTCATTGTAACCAATATTCTAATAACAAATTAAAACTCGTGAACTTATAGTCTCTCATTATGCCATGTATATAGTTTACAGTACATTATAATAGTGTCTATTCTGGTCGACCCATTTTAGATGGAGACTATACGATCAAATACAGGCTATGCTAGCGATGCATGAATCAGATGTATATTATTATAATTAACGACCTATGTATTCTTAGTATAAGAGAAGGCTTACAGTCCTAAGACTTTAGGTTGGACCAGTCACTTGACTAAGTTGCATATTCATCTCTATCTTAATAGATAAGCAGAGTTTACAAGTGACGTCCATGATCTATATATATAATCTGTCTCACAACATATAACTACAAAAGTAGCAAGGTACAATACCACTTGCAAAGCTCCATTGTAGTTTCCAGCTATGCCTGTTGACAATACTTCTATAGTCACCGCCCTTGTAACAATGCTGGAAAAAACATTCGTCCACTGATTCTGCTCATCAAAAATAAAAGAATAAGTAAACAAATAAACAAAAGAAATAAAAAATTATAGCAAAGTCAACTAAATCCTGACATACATAAAGAACGGGATTTAGTATATATAGATGTTCAAAGCAATACTTCAACCTACCACATCCATGAGAATCTCAACCAGGTTAATGTGATTCATGATAACTACGGCACTCTCACGAGAAGCTTCGGATTTCAACCCAAAAGGTTTAGGACCAATTCCCCTAGGGAAAGTCCTCACGTATTCTTCTTCATTAAGAATCTCATAACTGTCTTCGAGGCCTCTGAGCCATATGGGCTCTCCCAGTTGAGCCATTCTTATGAGTTCTTCCATTGCAGCAACTGCAAGCTCTATGATCAAAGGTTTATCTGCTTCAGTAGGCCCCGATACTGATCTAAGAAGATCGCCGCCACCATAAATTTCACCTCCGATGCCGGCTGGTTGCATCCCAAAGTTTCCTACTCCTATGTCTAGAGATCGCTGACCGATGGGAGGGGAAAGAAGAGGGTAAGAAACCATAGGCTTGCCAACGTACTTTGCCGCAATGCCAGAAATTCTATCAATCTGTGGAAACCGAAGGAAACAGTCAAATTTTTCTAGGGTTGCCAAATTAATAGATAAGAAACGCTAAGGAAGTCTAGGAAAATTTCTCTTTCATATTACCTCTTCTCTGAGTCTTGCATTCTCGATCCGCAAGTGTTGTTCATCGAAGGACATCTCACCTATAGCAGTAGGACCTCCACAGTTTGGACACGAAGCATTACTTAGGGCTTCTTTATATCTCATATTCTCGGTTCTCAGCTTTTCGTTCTCAGCTCTGAGTTGTGTATTCTCATGACGCTCATGCTGGGTCTTTAATGAGATGAAAGAAGCTAAAATTAGCGAACATGGAAAAGAATGATTCTTGAAATGGCTGACTTACCACAGTAAGAGGTTGATACGTAAAAAAGGTGAGTATCTAATATTTCATATTTAAGAACTGAATCAACGCCACTGATGCAGTCTGGATGGAAGCGTTTTTGGTTTACCTTCATTTGAGTGCGCTTGTTTTGGAACCAAAACTTAACTTGCAAAGGCTCTAGCCCTAATTCTCGGCTTAGCTCCTTCCTTTGCTTGTCATCAGGGTGAGGACACTCTTTAAAGAAGCTGAAGAAACAAAAGAGGAAAAAAAAATTGCAAGATCAAAGGATTAGTATATACATATATATTTGAAAGATTTATGAACATGAAACAATAGATTAATTAATTTTCTCGATTTTCATATGCCTTTTTTTGGGAACTTACGCTTCCATTTCCTGGATTTGATGCTGGGTGTGTCGATGATAACGCTTCTTACGGGGACGCTGACTAGGATCTTGATCGTCTCCGGAGGCTCCTTCCACGTTTTCACTACCGGATTTGCTTTCAAACTCGTCATCTCTGATCCTAGGAAGTTCGCTCTCACCAGCGTTTTGAGTTATGTCCGGAAGGTTGTGGTGACCGTCAAACATATTTCGCTGGAACATCTTCTATAGACCCCTCAAAATTCCCCAGCGTACGGTTTTTCAATCTATTTATCAATTATCAGTATATAAGAGAACAGCAAAACCAGGTCGAAGCGATGAATTAAGTTATATAAATTGGGAAAAAAAAATTTATTGAGAGCAAAATCTTTCTACTTTCTCTCTCCTCTCTTTTTTTCACTGTATCTCTGAGCACGAAGAGTTGTTTCTCGAAAAATGAGAACAATCTTCCTCGAAATGGCTTAATTAACCTTTTTAGAGCTTAACTCACTAATGAAAACTATAATATTTAAGAATCCATTTACAGAAGAGGAAGAAGAAGGAAGAGAGACAAGGGAAAAAGAAAAAGGGAATCAGAAGTTGAAAGAAAGAGTAAAGACGAAAAGGACTTCAAATCGACAAAAGACATTTTTAAACGAAACCTTGAAAAGAACAAACATGCTCACGAAGCCACTAAAAAGAGGAATTGAAACTTTAAAACTCGTAAAAGAACCAAAAAAAAAAAAAAAAGGAAAGAAAGAAAGAAAGAGAAACGGTGAAGTGATGAAGCAAGCGTTAAGCGCTGACCAAATCCGTCAACTCAACGGTTACTTTTCCGTCAACGGAGGAACATGTCTTGCCGGAGCAGTCGTTAGTCTATAACGCATGAATATACTCTTTATTAAACATAGAGACTGCGCTCTCTCATCAGAAACCCTAAAAAAGGTCTCCAACTCTTTTGCATCTGTACTTTATCTCTGGTAGTTTTGACCAGTTGCGTTGTGTGTGTATTTTAGCGAAGATCCAACTGTTTAGTGGGGTAGTGTTCAATAGATGCTCTGCTTTGTCTGAGCTAAGCCCTAGGATTATTACAAGTGATGAGAGAAGACCGAGAGAGTACTCATTTCAAAATGGGTCGGAGCCTACCCATTCTCACGTGCCAAAGCACGAGAAAAAAAATTCTTGGGAATGAAGGGTTGACATTACAAAAAAGAAAACATAAAGAAAAAAACCAAATAAAAGACCAAAAAAAAAAAGGTCACGGCAAGAGAATTTCAGAATCTGAAAACAAAACAGCTCACGGATGTCTCGGCGAATCCACACTTTCATCGCTCTCTTCCTCTCTTTTTTTACTGTACTATCTGGTCGAGGAAAGTTATAAATTAACAACAGATTAATGGAAACATTAGGTTTCGATATAAATATCGTTACATAGGACTAGAATGTTACTTGTACAAAACCCAACTATGTTGTTTTAGAATTGCACTGCTGAAAGAGACCAGAAACACAGATATAAAGAAGAGAGATGGGGGGAGAGAGAGAGAGAGAGATCTTGTATGAAACCTTTGGTTGAAATGGAAATCAAGACTACCCTTCCGAGTGATCTACTTTGAACACCATGTGGTTCGCTGTTTCAGATCTGCCTTCACAAGTGCATTTCAACAGCTCTTTTCGATCGAGGGTTCGCTACTTATGTATGGGGCTGCTCTTTGGATTGGGAGAAAGAAAAGAATGGGAAAAAAAAACCCCCCCAAAAAAAAAACAAAAAACAAAAACAAAGGAGCTCGGGGAGAAGTAGCAGTAGTGGTTGGAGGATAAGTAAGAAGGGATGGAGGAGAGGAGCCTTGAAGAAGGGGAAGAAGAAATAGACGAACA